>CAUYQV010116893.1:0-10379 GCA_963574575.1 Galagoides demidoff
GTGTTGTGGTGGGCGCATGTAGTCACAGCTACTTGGGAGGCTGAAGCAAGAGAAGCCCAGGAGTTGGAGGTTGCTGTGAGCTGTGTGACACCATGGCCCTCTGAAAAGAAAAAAAAGAAAATAATAAATTTTAAAAAAAGACAGAATCCTCAATCTAGCTACTACCACTGTAGTTCAAGATAGTAATACTATGGTTCAAAGCCTGTAGCTTAGTGGCTAGGAGCACCAGCCACATTCACTGGAGCTGGCAGGTTCAAATCCAGCCGGGGCCTACCAAACAACAATAAGTACAACCAAGAAATAGCTGGGTGTTGTGGTGGGTGCCTGTAGTCCCAGCTACTTGGGAGGCAAGAGAATTGCTTAAGCCCAGGAGTTTGAGGTTACTGTGAGCTGTGATGCCATATCACTCTACCCAGGGTGACAGCTTGAGACTGTCACAAAAACAAAAACATTAGGTTAAACCAAACTCCTTCAGTGCTTTTCCTTCAGAAGTCCAGATACTTTACAATGGCCTGCAAGGCCCTCAGTTACCTTCCCCTTGCCTTTCTGGCACTTTCTCTCATCCCCCATTCTTCACTTTGCTCTGTAGGGCTATTTCCATCTTAAAACTTTTTTATACTTTGCCTGGAACACTGTCTCATCAGATATCTGCATGGCTCAAGTCCTCATTTCCAGGGCTTTGTTCAAATATACAAGTAAGGCTTTCCCTGGCCACATTAACTTAAAATAGCAGTCTCTGCTCCCCTGCTTCATTGCCCTTCTCTCCCTTTTTTTTTTTTCCTTTTTTTCCCTGAAAGAGTATCACTCTGTTGTCCTGAGTAGAGTGACATGGCATCGTATCTCACAGCAACCTCAAACTCTTAGGCTCAAGCAATTCTCTTGTCTCAGCCTCTTGAGTAACTGGGACTACAGGTGCCCACCACAATACCTGGCTATAGAGATGGAGTCTTGCTGTTGCTCAGAATGGTCTGAGCTCAGGCAGTCCACCCACCTTGACCTCCCAGAGTACTAGGATTGCAGGTGTGAGGCACCCAGCCTCAGCCTTGCTTTTCTTAACAGCACTTGTTACTACCAAGCCTATTGTATACTTACCTGTCAGCTTCTACTAGAATGTAAACCCTGGGGCAGGAGTTGGGAGGGTGCAAGGGTGACACACAGCCTTGCACATAGTACCTCCTTAAGTAGTTTTCATTTTTTTTTTGAGAGAGAGTCTTGCTTTGTCGCCCTTGATAGAGTGCCATGGCATACAGCTCATAGCAACCTCAAACTTGGGCTCAAGTGATCCCCTTGCCTCAGTTTTTTTTTTTTTTTTTTTTTTTTTTGAGACAGAGCCTGAAGCTATCCCCCTGGGTAGAGTGCCATGGCATCACAGCTCAGAGCAACCTCCAACTCCTGGGCTCAAGCGAGGCTCCTGCCTCTGCCTCCCACGTAGCTGGGACCACAGGCGCCCAACACAACGCCCTGCCATTTTTTGGTTGCAGCCATCATTGTTGTTTGGCGGGCCGGGCTGGGGATTCGAACCCGCCACCTTAGGTGTACGTGGCTGGCACCTTAGCCGATTGAGCCACAGGCGCTGAGCCTTTGCCTCAGTTTTCATTTTTAGTAGAGATGGGCATCTCACTCTTGCTCAGGCTGGTCTCAAACTCATGAGCTCAAGCTACAAGCCCCACCCCTGGCCCGCCCCACATCTCCCAAAGTGCTAGAATTATAGGCACCAGCTACCGCGCCTGTCCCTTAAGTAGTTTTTGAATGAAATGGCGGATGTTAACCAGATGGAGGTGCTTTTATGGGGTTAATGTCACAATATATAGTTTCTCTGTTCATCTCCTTTCTCCTTTTTTTTTTTTTTTGAGGCGGAGCCTCAAGCTATCCCCCTGGGTAGAGTGCCATGGCATCACAGCTCACAGCAACCTCCAACTCCTGGGCTCAAGTGAGTCTCCTGCCTCCGCCTCCCAAGTAGCTGGGACCACAAGGCGCCTGCCACAACGCCTGGCCATTTTTTGGTTGCAGCCATCATTGTTGTTTGGTGGCCCGGGCCCACCACCTTAGGTGTACGTGGCTGGCGCCTTAGCCGATTGAGCCACAGGTGCCGCGCCTGTTCATCTCCTTAAAGAAACAATGAAGAAACCTGGAGAAATCAGAAGCAATAACAGAAAATGCTATTATTGTGGACACTTAGAAGTGAAACTATTATTGTGACATGCTTTTCTATGGAGTACCTACTTATACGATGGACATAGCACATCATGAATAATCCTACAAAAGTCCTGTGCCTGTGAGGTTAGGATTCTGGCTCCTATTTTTATAGTTTGGGACAGAAGCTAAGAAAAGTGAGACTTGGCTCGGCGCCTGTGGCTCAATTGGCTAAGGCGCCAGCCACATACACCTAAGGTGGCAGGTTCGAATCCCCAGCCCGGGCCTGCCAAGCAACAATGATGGCTGCAGCCAAAAAATGGCCAGGCGTTGTGGCGGGCGCCTGTGGTCCCAGCTGCTCGGGAGGCGGAGGCGGGAGACTCGCTTGAGCCCAGGAGTTGGAGGTTGCTGTGAGCTGTGATGCCATGGCACTCTACCCGGGGGGATGGCTTGAGGCTCCGTCTCAAAAAAAAAAAAAAAAAAAAGATTAGGGTTCCCATGACTTTCTCCTTAGGTTTCATAATTTGCTATAATGACTCATGTAACTCAGAAAGACACTATATTTATTATAAAGGATACAGATGAAACAGCCAGATGACGAGGTATACCAGGTGAAGTCCAGAAGGGTTCCTAGCACAGAGGCTTATGTTCTCACAGAGTTGGAGTATACCACACTCCACGTGTATGTGTTTATCAACCCAGAAGCTCTCTGACTTCCTTTGTTTACGTTTTCTTTTTTTCTTTCTTTTTTTTTTTTTTTGAGACAGAGCCTCAAGCTGTCCCCCTGGGTAGAGTGCTGTGGCATCGCAGGTCACAGCAACCTCCAACGCCCGGGATCAGGTGAGTCGCCTGCCTCCGCCTCCCAAGTAGCTGGGACCACAGGCACCTGCCACAACGCCTGGCTATTTTTTGGTTGCAGCCATCATTGTTGCTTGGTGGCCTGGGCTGGATTCGAACCCGCTACCTTAGGTGTATGTGGCTGGCGCCTTAGCCACTTGAGCCACAGGCACTGAACCTTGTTTACGTTTTCTAAGGAGGTTCCATTAGGTAGGCAGGATTGAGTAAATCACTGGCCCTTGGTGATAAACTCCATCTCCTGCTCTTCCCCCCTACCTGGAGGTTGGTGATGGGGCTGAGTGCTCCAATCTTTAATCACAAGATAGTTCCATATTTCCTCTGGCAACCAGCCCTATCCTGAAGCTACCTAGGCACTTCCAGAAACTAGTCATCTCTTTAATTTACAAAAAGACACTTATCCCTGCCCAGATCCCAAGGGTCTTAGAAGCTCTTATGTCAGGAAGTAGAGATTAAGACCAAACATTATAATATAATATATACTCTATCATCTTCTCACTTAGGAAGTTACAGAGTTTCAAAGCTCTGTGCCAGGAGCAGAGGCCAGGTATACATTTCTTATTATGCCTTAGAAGGTTACAGGACAGCGCGTATAGATGATTTTAAAGTACTAGCTCTTCCTTCATATGTGAATATAAAAAATCTGTAAAAATAATGTAACTGTTAAGAACAGTTAGCTCTGTGTTGTAAAATTACAGGGAACTTTCCCCTTTCTTGTCTGTATTTTCTATATTCAATACTAGACATGAATTACCTAATAGGAAAAAAGACTGGTTGACTGAGGGACTATGGCTGAAGAGGGATCCTGTCTCCTGGATGTGCTAGGGAAGCAAAAAAGGACATTCCATTGTTCCAGTTTCTTCATAGGATTTTACCTACTTGTAGCAATGAGTTCCCAGCATATACATGGTGAACTAGAATTCACCCCTTTCTAGACAATGTACATAAAACCATAAACCACTAGGACTGAACAGTCTTCCAGTGATCTAGATCAGGTCCTTTTTTCCCCTTTCAAAGATGGAGTAACTGAGGCCCACAGAGAAATGACCTGGAAGGTCACATAGTAAGTTAGTAGCAGAACGACATAAAAGCATATAGACACAGTAGCCTTTATAAGTCTCCTAAACCATTAACTGATATCTGATATGAGAATAAGTTGTAGAAGGGAAGAAAACTGAGCTGGGCTGGGGTGTCAAGGAACAACCTGTAAACACTCCTCCTTGCCTGATGAGTGCTTTTACCAGAAGGAAAGTGTGCTCCCGCTGAAGACACACACAGAGGAGGTCTAAGTAAGGTGCTTTCTGGAAGTATCAGCAATTTGATGCGGAGGTGGACCCTGGACTCTGATGCTTATGTCTGAGTAATTCTTTAGCAAAGGGCCATGGGACAGATCCCACCCAAGCCCAGATCCCAAAAGTAAGACCACCTGGGGCTGTTGGTACAAGGAAAATGAGCTTATCTTTTTTGGTCTTCCTTTCTAACCTATAAATGCAGTGCAGAGTTATAGAAAAAGCACTGAATTTCAAATAAGAAGCCCTGTTTGGTAGCCCAAATAGTAGCTAGCCTACCTACTAGAAATGAAAACCAAATTATAAATATTTTATAAAGAGTATAAAGAAGTACTTTCCTGGCCAATAAAGTCTTCCTGTGGAACTGCTAGGCCCTTATCCCACTATGTTGCTTGGTTGATGGGAGCCTTCTTTAAACAGGGCCAGGGAAGGGGCATAGGTAGAAGCAGTCTAGTGAAAATCAAAAAGCCTAAGCTTTAGAGCCGGGCGTGGTGGCTCACGCCTGTAATCTAGCACTCTGGGAGGCCGAGGTAGGTGGATTGCCTGAGCTCATGAGTTTGACCAGCCTGAGCCAGAGTGAGACCTCATCTCTAAAAAATAGCTGGGCATGTAGTCCCAGCTACTCGGGAGGCTGAGGCAAGAGTTTGAGCTTGAGATTGAGCCCAAGAGTTTGAGGTTGCTATGATGTATGATGCCATGGCACTCTAGTGAGGGTGAAAAAGTGAGATTCTGTCTCCAAAAAAAAAAAAGCCCAAGCTTTGATGAGAAAGTCCAGATATTGTTACTGTTACTTCTATTACCCAACTTGGCCAAAGAAGCCTCACTCTTGAGTTCCCAGCAAAGCATTTACACCATCCTTGGCCATCACTCCTCATCCATGGCACCCAGAGAAGCTGGGTCTCTAGTCTATGACCCACACTCTATAAATAGCATGGACCAGCAATAACACAGACAGGCTTGACCATAGCTTGTGGTACTCTGTTTCCAAACAGGAGCTGCACAGAGTTCATCCACTCAAGGAGCTCCTCATTCACCTAGAACGGTGTCTTGCATTAAGAAACCAGACATCTCCTGCCCTGTCTCCTTAAACAATAAGAAACCAGACATCTCCTGCCCTGTCTCCTTAAACAATCTCCAGATGTTAATTTCTGTTGAAAAAGCCTCAACAACCCAGCAATTGACTATTCACTGAGATAATTCCTGAACTTAGAGCCTTGTCCAGGTCCTCAGAGAACTGTCAGCTAGCTCTGTATTCCTTTCTTCCAATTAGGGAACTGTATTTGAGTTCTTATCATATTTCAAACATATACCATGTGATTTATAAGCATTTCAAATTAAATCTTCATAATAACTCTAGGAAATAGGGTTTATAATTCTAAAGCCACACTGGTAAAATCTGGCTGCCCCTAAATAGCTTTTTCACTATAGCAAACTGCCTTCTGCCAAGGGAGGCAGGAAGGATGTAATTTGCAAGAGGATGGAATTTCCCCCAACACAGAAGGGATTTAAAAGAAAGCCTCACATGCCTCTGTGGTAGATGATGAAAGAGAGGCTGCCCTGCACCTCATGAGGTCTAACTTAACCCCTGACAGATAGCAGAACTGGCAGATCAGCTGTGACAAGGTCACATAATGGAAGTGCACCCTGCAACAGAAGAATGCTGATTAAAGATACACATCACATGTGCATGAATCCCTCAAGTGTAATGTCCAGTGAAAGAAACCAGTTACAAGAAGTATACACTATATGATCCCATTTATGTTAAGTACAAAAACAGTTAAATGACTATGTCATATGGAAGTGGACACTGTACCTCTTCTTGAGGGTAGAGACTGCAGAGAGGGGACATGGAAGTGGACACTGTAGTTGTTCTTGAAGGTAGAGACTGCAGAGAGGGGGGCTTCCAGTGCAACTGCGTTCTATCATGATCTGACTGTGGGTACTGGGGATATAAGTATGTAAAAACTCATCAAGCTGAGTGCTTCATCAGTCCACGATACTATAGGCATGTTTAGACTTTAGTTGTAAGTGGGCTACCATCCATGAAAAGGAGGCCAATGCCAACTGAACCTGACATTAAGGCAAATTTCAAATCAGGCCACTCGCATATTGTGTCCACACATCCAAAGCTAGCTGGTGACTCCTACCCCTACCCCAACAAGGCATTCATTCTGCCCACAGATGTGGGAGGTCAGGTTCTGAATCTGACTTACTGACACTGAGTAAGTTATTTTCTCATATAAGTAATGGCTTCTTTGAAAACGAGGGCTGGATTAACTGATTTCCTTGTGATTCTATGATAAATTTAATAAAGTAACTAGTAGCTTTTATTTAAGTGCTTGCTTTGAAAGAGTAAGGTGTCTGACTAAATTAAAACCCTTTTTTTTTTTTTTTGCCCCTTAATATATCTGTATGTACAGATAAAATAAAGATTAATTCCTACATTCTGGGGGCAGGTAGTGTAAGATCAGATTGGAAACATTAAACTCAGGCTCCCTTTACCACTAAGCTCAAGGCTCTTGGGTGGAAAAGATAGTTTAATAAAATCTGTCAATGCCTGTGACTCGTCACTCAACATTCAATACTGTGTAGCTTCCTTATCACACACAGAAAATCCATAAACCGTGGAGCCTTGTCATGACAGGGAGAGCACTACTCAGTTATAACTGATGGGAAGCATGCTCAATACATGTTCTTTATTTATTTAAAAAATTCTCCTAGTGTTTAAATTGGGCCCCCAAACTCCAATATATCAGGCCCAAAAGGCATTTAAACACTATCTCCCTCCAGGTTCTGAGCACCAGATCTCACTTCCCTTCTCTATTCTGGTAGCAGTAGCAGTGTTAACCATAGTAATAATACTCACAAACACATTAATACTGAGTGCTTACTATGCGCCAAGCATCCTGGTAAACATTTTACATTCTAGTTCACTTAAATGTCAACTGCAGGACCATACTTGAGGCAATCAAGACATCCAGGAAAGTCTGGCTTGTCCTTCTAAAGCTACCATTATATGTATCTAAAAAAGCGGCGTGTATTTTTGCTTTTTTGCTTAGAACTTTTTTGGTAGCCACCCTCTTGCTGATTATACCAAATATCAAGCCCATTCAAAGTCCTCCAAGTATTTAGGGCCTTTCACTGCGCAAGCCCCCTCTCCCTTCTAGTTTCATTTCCAACCTCTTTTCTATCTGTATCCTGGTCCCCAGAAACACTACATTATACTCTATCCCAGCACATGAGAGCTCTTCTCTCTTTGCATTGGCTGCTCCATCTGTCTGGGAGGCCCGCTCCCACCTTTGCCTGTGAACTCTTCAGAAGCCCAGCTAAAATGTCACTGTCGCCTCCTTTAGTGACACAGGAGGGCAGTTACTTATTTCCTTTTCTGTAGCCCCTATGTACCTTCCAAGTACTTTTGTTACAGCACTTACTGTGATACACTATAGATAGCTGTCTATGAATCTGTCTACCTGAAAAACTAAGTGCCTTGAAGGGAAGGACCCTATGTATTTCTTATCTATTCTGCCTAAACAATTTCTTGCACTAAGAATTTAAAAAAATGTAAAGCATATGAATGAATAATTGAATTCAAGAATAAATTATTAATTTTTTCCTCTCCCATTTCTGTCAAACATGTGTTCTAGAATATGGAAATAGGATGGCAAATGGAAAATAGACCTTACAGTTTTAGAACAAATCAATCCATATCTCCTATATTTCATAAATGGCAAAATGATACAAACTCCATTCTTTCCTCCTTCAAACTTTCAATGTCTTTCTAAATCTACAGTGAGGGAGCAGAACCCATGTCAAGTCAGTTCAATGTAGTGACAGTGCTACCATACCCAGATAGCTGTGGGAGGGCATAAGTAGAACAAGAGAGGTTTTTTGGCATCAGGCCAAAACAAAGCCCTACTTACCTCCTTCTTGGGAATTCATGATGTTCAGGGCAAATAGCATTGCATTGGAGAATGTGGTTGCTTCTTCCTTACTTGCAAAGTTTAAGCCATAGACTTGGCGGGCATCTCGCCACTGGTGGAAGGTTGGTGTTGCCTGATTGTACTTCAGCCCTTTCACGATTGAATAATTGATCACAACCTGGAGGGAAAGAGAGAAAATACATGTAAATAAACACAATGTAAGTGAGCTGAAAGAACCTGTGGTGAAGCAAGGATATTGTATCCTCCTAGAGGACCAGGGAGATGGGGATGGGGTTTGAAGAAGGGAAAAGCATGATTAGGCAAATTTTCAGACCATAATCTATAGAATCATAAGAATTCCTTCAACTGTAATGCTGTGTAGTCACAACCTCCAGATGAGAAGAGCTGAACTGGGTGTCAGGTTCCCTGGTTCCTGGTGTTGGCCCTCCTCCTAGTCATGCCATTCAAGGCAGTCACTGTACTTCTCTGGGGCTCAGTTTCTCAGATTACAAAATGGGAATTATAATCCTGGTTTACCAACCTGATGGGGTGGGTTATTGTGGGGATTATATTATGATACATATCTTACCTATTAATATATTTTATCTTCTAGATATAAAGCTCCTTAAGGGCAAGTGTCTTTATAATTCATATTATGGCTCCTGTAGCTCTCTACATAGTGTCTAGTACTTAGAATGGATTAATAAGTGGGTTATGAGTTAAAAGGATAACTTGGAAGAGTTACTGTTCTATACAAATATACAGCATTATTAATATCTTTATTATTATTATGATCTATCAATAAGCATCAACAGACTTCCAGGAGCAAGCCAGGCCCAGCAGGGAAAGATACAGAGAAGATTAAGACAGAACCAGATAGTCAAGTGCTTACAATCTGTCAGGGGATTCAATTCCAGGTCTATCTGACCACTAAACCTCTGCTCTTTTAAACATTTAAAAGAGAATTATTTCAAAGTACTTCAAGACTGTATTTGTAAGTGGTACCAATGAAGGCAGTAAAGCCCTGGAGAAGATGATGCTATAGGCTGGAGCCCTTATTCTTCTTGGAGCCACATGGTCTAACACCATGGAATTTATTACTCAGCAGCTTTCTTGTCTGTAAAATGGGGAAGACTGTGATAAGGTTATGCTGTGAGGACAAAATTACATAAGAAATTACCTAACAGCCCCTGGCACACCGCAGGTGGTTAAGGAGTGTTAACTGGGAAACACTAAGGTCCCTATAAATGGAGGTATGCAAGCAGAGTCTGGATGAGGCTAGATGGCCAGCTGGTAGTGATGCCACAGAAAGGACTTTGTTGTAGGAGAGATACAAGGTGATTTCTCAGGTGTTCTTTGGCTTTGAGGCTATAAGGCTCTGTGATCTGAGGTTGGGGATAACTCTCTTTACTATCTTCCCTGCCAGGAAGGTTAGCTGAGGGGGGGGATCTAGAGATGCCAAGGGACATGGCCGAGAAACCTAGCTATTTAGCTGGGCACTAATATGAGAAGTCTGCTTTATCTCTCTTATTGCTCCACTCTTCTGTGCTGCTTGATAAAGTAAAGCCAGGGCACAGCAAACATGAGCAATATCCAGAACAGCTTTTTTCCAAGTCTTAGGTGAAAGTTGGGTTTGGGTCTTCCTATAAGAGTAGGGAAGGGGCCCGGCGCCTGTGGCTCAAGCAGCTAAGGCGCCAACCACATACACCTAAGGCAGTGGGTTCAAATTCAGTCCGGGCCCGCCAAATAACAATGATGGCTACAACCAAAAAATAGTCGGGTGTTGTGGCGGGTGCCTGTGGTCCCAGCTACTTGGGAGGCTGAAGCAGGAGACTCGCTTAAGCCCAGGAGTTGGAGGTTGCTATGAGCTGTGATGCCATAGCACTCTACCCAGGGGGGACAGCCTGAGGCTCTGTCTCAAAAAAAAAATAAAAAATAAAAAGAGTAGGGAAGGAAGGAGTAAGAGAAAGTGCTAAGTCAGCTAAAGAAATGTAATTCTGGCTTGGCACCTGTGGCTCAATCGGCTAAGGCGCCAGCCACATACACCTAAGGTGGCGGATTCGAATCCCCAGCCCGGGCCCGCCAAACAACAATGATGGCTGCAACCAAAAAATGGCCGGGCGTTGTGGCGGGCACCTGTGGTCCCAGCTACTTGGGAGGCGGAGGCAGGAGACTCGCTTGA
>CAUYQV010116897.1:0-36254 GCA_963574575.1 Galagoides demidoff
GCAGGCGCCTGTGGTCCCAGCTACTTGGGAGGCTGAGGCAGGAGACTCGCTTGAGCCCAGGAGTTGGAGGTTGCTATGAGCTGTGATGCCATGGCACTCTACCCAGGGGGATAGCTTGAGGCTCTGTCTCAAAAAAAAAAAATGAAAATTTTTATTACCCTGATACAAAAACTAACCAAAGACAATGAAAATAGAGAATGCATGATTTTCCCCAATTTTCTACCTCTTGTCATTGTTCTTGCTGCTTTTTTATATGGTGGATACCTGGAGCAGAAATACAGAAAAGATGTTTCCTCCTAAAATCATACAAAATGGAACCATATTGAGTGGGCGAAACAAAACTTTCTTATAATTAGACATTAAGATATTAATATTGTTTTAATGGTACCATTACTTTGATTATCTGGATTGAGAATTGAGAATATTCATCTTCTTTTGTTATCTCATTTTTGACATTTATTTTTTAATTTAATGTCCATATATATATGGTTGTGTGTATGTTGTATATATATTTCCTTTTCCTTTTTTTTTTTTTTTTTTGAGACAGTCTCACTTTGTCACCCTTGGTAGAGTGCCATGATGTCATAGCTCACAGCAACCTCCAACTCTTGGGCTCAAGCTATCTTTTGTTTCAGCTTCTGAGTAGTTGGGACTACAGGTACCCACAACACCTGGCTATTTTTTAGAAACAGGGTATTGCACTTGCTCAGGTTGGTCTTGAACCTGTGAGCATAGCAATCTACCTGCTTCCATTTCAAGTAGAAGATGTGGAAAACAAGACTTAAATCCAAACAAGTAATTTACATAAGAATTAGTTAACTGACGTGTAGCCCTGATTACCAGTTAGAATCCCAGGAGAATTTTATGCAACATGACTCCTTTTAATGTAATATGGATAAATGTTTTTGCAAAGCAGAATAACATTTGGTTATAAATTGAATTATTGATAACTTGCCTTGAAATGTCAGTTAGATTAAGGATTACTAATTGAGTTTATGACAAGTTTTATAAATATGCTCTTAGAATCTCTAGATGAAAAAGTACTTTAATATATTAGAAACAGTCATGTTTGACAATACAGAAAAGTTCTTACTCTGCTTTGTCAGACATAGACAGAATTTTTTAAAATACTGTTGAAGATTTTTTTCCTTTCCTACATTCACAAAGAATATAGGTGCATAGATAGATGATTTTTGTTTTTGTAGGTCTCTGTATATAAGGGATGCAGAGAAGCCCATGTACACTATTTTATTCAATGTGACCCACTCGGTCTTGTTCCCAACAGAATAGAATTGCTCCTATGCATTTTTTTACCCTTTCTTAAAAGACAGAACTACATATTTTGTGAGTCCCTTCTCTTCTCTCTCAAACATTTTCTTTCTAGAAAGGAATTACATGAACTAAATCTGTAACTAAAGCATTATTTCCCTCTTTTTCCTTCATTCTGTCCTTCCCTCCTTCCTTCCACCCCCTCCCCCTTTTACGTCCCTTATTATTTTTGTTTTTCTTTTGCTGTGCTGTTGTTTTTAATGGGGTGTTTAGTGAAAGACTATTAGAGTCAGCAATATAATACATTTGAGAGAAGTAGCCACAGGTATATTGTGTGGTTGAGGCCATATAATTACAAAGTACATGATGTTTTATTCTGTTCTACATTTTTTGTCTCTCAAAGTTGTGAAAATAATATAGTGGATAATATACAGTCCAACAAGGCCCGCAGTATAAACTCTTTCCTGAACACAGAAATTGACACAATGTGTCAACTTACACAAATAAATCAATCTTTCTCTAACCATGTTTCTCCACCTATGAAATGGAAAAAAATTTTTTTCATCTGTTTAAAAAATATACATATTTGTCACTAAGGTCACCAAGAAGTTTCACAGATTAATGAGATAATATTTTCAGGCTCTTTTAAAATTTTAAATAAGGAAAAAAGTTAAAGCAGTAGAAAAATGTTAAAAGGATAATGCTATGACAAATAAAATCTTGTCACATAAAATTGGAGATATTTGTTTTCAAAATTATAAATGTTTTTGATTATATCTTTTATATACAGAATTATTTTTCTACAAGTTTATGTTAAATTAAGCAGCATAAATATGAAACAAGGAAGAGAACCATTAAAAATACAATTTCTTCCACCAAAATTTTTAAGAAGTTTTGACAATTTATGACAAATTTTAAGTAGCTTCATGCTTAAGGTTAAATGCCTACATTGTATAGCACATAGTGAAATAAATGTAAGTTAATACACCCTCCTCTTGCTACTTATTTTCACGACATTTGTAAAAAACAAAATCAGCCTACCTAAATTTCAGGAGGGTTTCAGAAAATTTTCAAACATATTTCAACTAGTATTATGTCATATTCTCATTTGATAGCTCTTCCATATTGCTTTAAGCCATTTCATGAAATATTTGCCAAGCACTTTCTGTTGTAACAGAAACATTTTTCTTGGCCAATGGAACTGAATTCCATGAGATTAATGACATCTCAACACATATATTTGTAGACATGTAACTCAGTATCTCAAAACAAAGAGCATTTACTTCTATGTTTCACCTGCTCTTTGTCATAAATTTGGTTAAAATTACTTATTCAACAGTATTTATTGAAGCCTAAAGAGGGATGGAAATACTTAATTCTGCATGAGAAAGTTATTTTTATGATCAAAAATACCTGTATGTTTTATTAGGATTTTCCTAAAAATATAAGTCTCTAAATTACCATAAAGTGGTTGACTATGCCTAGAGAATAAAAGAGCTTGAAATATCTGACTCTAACTCTGAAGAACGAATTAAACAGTAACTTTATAAAATCATTATGAAATCCCTTTAATATTTAAAATCTACATGATATAACATTAATATTTGTCTTAATGTAATATATTATATGGTTAAGCATATCCATCATAATAACTGGAAAACAACAGCAGTCTAATAATAGTAGCCTCTGACCCAAGTAAGATTACCAAGAAAAGTAGAACCCTAGTGGGAAGTTACTAATGTAATGTAATTGGATTTCTTTTATACTCCCTTGTTGCTTTCATATGCTGTCTTTCTCTTTACGAAAGGAAATATAATAAATGTCATAAAAATATCAGTTATAATTCAAGGTACAATACTTACTTTGTTATTGAAAGTTCAATCCATTGAAGTAATCCTTCATAGAAATAGTCGTTCTTTAATCTTAAAAATTGTTAACAAATTTCTATGCATGTTAGGCCCAGGAAATAACAAATTAAGGACCACCGAGTTCCCCTACTTGATAAATGGTTGAACCGCCATGGCATAATTTATTCAAAGGAATTGACTCTGTTTATTATCTATATAAATTAGTTTACTCAAGTAGAGGTGTCCATAGAATCTTAAAATTCTATAAAATTAATCAATGTTCAATAGCACATTGAATGTGATATTTAACTGAGGTACTGTAGAAACATCACCAAGATTGACCGCCAAAAAGAATTAGAATTGACCTAGATCTCTAGTTATGACAGGAATGCACGGACATCATTTCAAATCATTTAAGTAAGGTTTTGGTTTAAGTGAAAGGTATGCATGTCTAAGAGTGTTTAAGAACATGCTTCATCAACATCAGTATGTGGTGTCTAGATATAGTAATAAGAATTGCATTTAGGATTCAAACATAGCTTCAAACGTAACACATTTCATTCACATAATGAATGACCTATACTTCCCTCTCCTAGGTAATTTCCTCTGCCTGCCTTTCAGAGGCATTCACATCTTAAAAGACCAAACCTCTCTTGGTACAATACTGCAGTGTCGTGCTACATATTTCGTAAGGTCAATACGTACTGTAGTATATTTTGGGGGGTCAGACAATACATACTGTAGACATATCTTTACTTGCATTCATGTCCTTGTCTTTCTTTTCAGAAGGGAAACCCAGTACACTATGCCTTCAAATTTAGAGGATATGAATACTGTTGGCTCCATTCAGATCTCCTATTTCTATAACCATTAAAAGAGAAGTGAAAAAACGCATGTTAGTCCTTATGGTATAAGCAAAAATTTTAAAACTTCCAAACTAGTGTATTATACAGTAAAATTGCATCTTATTTTTAGCTATGGTCAAAACAACATGCCTAAATTTATAATCGAAACTTCAATGCCTCACCTCACAATAATGGCATATTCAATTACTTCAGCCCCTTTGCAAAATCCTTCTCAAAGCCATGACAGAGTCAGCCTGTAACATATTATGAGGCAGTTATTTAAGGTATAAGTAGCAGGGTTTCTTTTCCCTGACATTGTGATATGCTGAGCATTTGGAATCATGGAGAGCCATGTTATACTTGGTATCCCTATAATATGCTGTTGGAATCGTTCAAGAAAATTACCTTCCTAGAATCTCATTTTCCTACTCATTAGTGGGAAAAAGAAAATAATTTGCATCCTGTTTTTCCAATATAGTCTGTTTTCACTCATTGAAGAATTTTGCAATCTCATTAAGCAGATATTAGAGAATTATTTATTTTTATGGGTAATTTTTTATCAACCTAAAGAAACCAAAACACATATTTTGCATATTTCTAAGTTTGAAGTGCAATATTGTAACTAATATTCATTTAAAAATCCATCTCTTCAACTATAGAATTTGACTATGCCCTATTTGCTATTCTCTTACTATTAAATGTAACAAGAAAATGATGATTTTTCCTAATGATCTCAAGACTTTGTATCATGAAGAAGTCTAAAAATTCACAATCATATTTAGAAAAATATTGTCATTCCGTAAATTTATAGTGTTATACAATTACTGGGTTTGGATAGACAATAGTTTAACTCCAAGCTTCATTATTTTGACAATGTTTTAGCTATTTAGATTTTGTTAACCTCAGTGTCCTTTTATAAAATTGAAATAATGTTGACTTAATGCTTTGCACATAACTATCATAAAGCATATATATCATATGGCACTGTATTATATGGAATACAATGATTATTTATAATCTTTGCACATAATGAAAGGGAAATTCATTTTAAAATCATTAAAGGAATTACCAGATAATTTGTTGTCTAACATATTCTAAATATATTCAAATATGATAATTTCCCAGTCAACATTTTGCATTATCTTGGTGTCCAAATTGCATAATCTACAATTACACAAGCAAGTTTACTTAGTCTCTTGGGTAGAATGTCCTATAATTCTGACACACAGTGTTTTTCTTTTTTTCTTTTTTTATGGCCAGGGCTGGGATTGAACCCGCCACCTCTGGTATATGGGGCTGGCACCCTACTCCTTGAGCTACAGGCACCATCCTGTGCCCAAATCCTTTCTGTTATTACAGTCTTATATTTTCCAGCAAATAGGTACAATCACGAAACAAACTATTTTCTCTCAAGTTGTTTTTTTATTTTATTTGCTTTAATGGAATAAATAAATTTTCACTATATATTATCTAAGAATTAATGTTTTCTATTCTCAGTATTTTATATTTTGTTAATATTAACACCTGAATGTACATTAATTTTTCCATATGTTTTTCTTTTCTATTAATATGAAACTTTTAGAGCTTATATTTAACTATTAAGTTTTAATGCCATTCTTAACCTTCAGAATATCTACTACTCTAGTTTTATTCAAGTATTTGCTCCTATAATTCATCACTTAGAAGAAAATGACATTGAGCCCTCTGCACAAACGTTTCAAATAAGATGAATGGAACCTATTCCAGTGATCTCAGTTTTATAAAGAGGTTTACACTAAATAGCATAAGTTATTAAAAATATATTTTCCTAAATAGATATTAACATATTTATAGCAACATCAAGCTCTGATGAATTAAGTTTACAAATTTATTCTAGAAAAAGTGCTATTACATACGTATAGCTCAATGGTCATCTTCGAGGTACTGCCCTTGGGAAGTTATGGTCTGATGTCAGTGCTTAGTTCCCTTTTCAAAGAGATTTTGGAACTCTTTTTCTGGCAATAACTATAATCTTATGTTTTGACCTTAATGACACTGTATCAGGAAAACTGCATCAAAAAATGAATAGAGGTTTGGAGCCCACAGCTCAGAGTATAGAGCACCAGACACATACACTGGAGCTGATGGGTTCAAACCTGGCCCAGGCCTGCTAAAAAAACAATGACAACTACAACAACAAAAAAAATCCAAGCATTGTGGCGGGTGCCTCCAGTCCCAGCTAGTTAGAAGACTGAGGCAAGAGAATTGCTTAAGCCCAAGAGTTTGAGGTTGCTGTGAGCTGTGACGCCACAGTATTCTACCAATGGTGACATAGTGAGACCCTGTCTCAAAAAAATCAAGAAATAAATAAAATAAAAATTGAATAGGGTTTTAGTATTATGTTTCAGTATTTCCTTTGGTTGTGCGGTGTTGTACAAGAAATGACTAATTACTCTCATGAAGAGTCACATTACTTAATTTATGAGCGCTCAGTCACCCCAACACGTTTGATTAAGCTCCACTACAAAATTGCATTCCATTTGATATTATGATAAATGTATAAATTATTGCTAAACCAGTAGCATATATAGTCCATTGTTATATTCTCTATATTTTAAATTAAATCTGTTGCTTATATTTTAATAGATTTCAAATACATAAAACCATTATTATAGATTCACCAGAATTACTCTTATGATTCATTATTTTATTGTACCATTAAAATGATGATGTTTCTTGATAGACTACCATATCCAAAAGAGATGCAATAGCATCATTAAGGGAGTTGGTATTCATAAGACTTTGGATTAAAAAATACAACTTCCGGAACAGGAACTATGTAATCATTACAGAAAGAAAGAAATGAAAAACATAAGAAAAATGCACATAAATTATGCAAAGATTCAAAACGTACAGAATAATAAATCGTAACTATAGAAAGTACTTAGGGGATGAATATAAAAGTAATATAATTTTGTGCTATAATTTTTCTCATTTAATAAGATTTGGTAGCAATTTATCAGAAACATGAGAAAATATATATGTATGTATATATGTATATTTATTTATTTTGAGATAAGATTTTGTAGATTTAATGTGTATTGCTACCAAATATGACGACCCAGGTTTTGACATGAAGAAATTATATGAAATATAAATCTGACATTAATTCTCTTTATACATTACATTCTTCTGTCCTATTTTTCATGGTAACATTATAATTTAGTAACTGAAACATATTCATTGCTGTATTTATTTCATTATTATAAGTGATGTTTATTTAGTTTTAGTTTTTGGCCACCTTACTTCTTAAAACATATTAATTTTTTGGAACACAATTAAAATATTGTGAAATGCCTGCTATGAAATAGGTTCTCCAATAATTAACTAATTGCTTATTTTAAACCCAAATATTAAAATAAGATAATGTGAACTCTGTTTTGTTATGAAAAGTTTATATTAATAAATTATTCATAATCATGAATACATTTTTGACAAAATTTTATAGCTCCTGTTTGACAGATCTTTAAATCAATCTTGTTAACTCATACTGGGTGGAAGGTTGTTGAGATCACAGCCCTTCAATCTAGGCAAATAATGTAGGCAAATTATTTATAATACTTTGGCAAGGGTCTAGGTAATAAGTTCATTTAAGACATTATTTATTCTGATGCCTTTATTCTGCAGTAAATATCCCAGTCTAGAAATAATTTACTTTTTTAATAAATGAAAATGTGCCTATTGTCTAACATTAACAAGAAACAGTGAAAATCTGTATACATATTAATGACTACTTGTAGACTAATCAATGGACAGGATCCAAGATTCTCATCTCTCTCAACAATATAAGAAAAATAGGAAGTCTCACTTTGATAAATGTTCATATATTTCTTATGAGAGGCTATGAAAGGTAGTTACCATTATTTAGTATTATGAATTATTTCTAATTTATATCTTAGACATGGAATTCCTCTTATTACTATTCTTAATACTTACTTCAAAAGACTAAATGGTATTTGAAGGCATTCAATATCCATAACATTCAGACAAGTTTATTATCTTGATACGATTTAACTCGTAACGTAAGGTCTCTGATTTTTTCAAAAAGTATTACCTTTGTTACTAATAATGCCATTAAGAAAAAATACGTGAGAATGTGAATGTTAAGTATAAGGTAGGACAGAAAAATAAGCATCGGGAAATAATTTTTAAATGAAAATAAGGAAAGGGAACACTATGTAAAGTGGAAAATTTCCTCTCATAACCTATGTGACTATAGAATACGACCACAGTGGACGGTTCCTAAACGAGAAATCCTTGCAAGTCACTGGTCATAGCAATGTTTTCACATCATGATATGAAAAAGTATAAAGATTTTAAGATGTATTAAATCACAGATTTTTTTTTTTGCTCTTCTGTCTCCATCATGCTGTTTATTGGTTTCCTTTATCACTATTTATATACATGTCACTTCTTTCCTTTAAAAAGTCTAAGAGAACAAAACCAACTTCAAAGGAATTCTTTAACATATGTCAACCTTCACTGCTACCTTATCTTCTTCATCTATTTTAACTTCATCAATACTTTGTACTTCTATACTTTCCCATTATTCCTGGGTTTTATATTCTGCTGTTTTCGTCCAAGTCTGCAACAGACTCCCTATTGCTAAGCACTAACCACAGTATTTAATGCTTCTCTTATGCCACTGCTCAATGGCATTTTCCAAAATTCTTTTTCCATGGCAGAATAAAATTCTTCTTTTCTTTTTATACCTCTGGTTTTATCTATGTCTTTCCCAGACTCCTTTTCTCTGCCCATTTAAAAAATATTGGTATTCATGAGAACTTCATCCCAGGCTTTTTTCTTTTTTCCGTTGATAGGTGCTCACTGTTAGGCAATTCTCTCAAAACATTCCCTGTTGGAACTCATCCATTGTATCCGAAGTGACCAAAGCCAAATAGAAAGGTAAGATTTTACCATGTGTTAGAGAATTCTGAAGGTTAGTGGTATGGAAGTTGTTTCCTGAATATTATTTGTATGAAGTCATTTTATTCAGTGGAAAATTCCAAAATGGTTTTTTACACATAATAAAATAATTAGTAATAATAAAAATGTGATGCTTCCTTCAAGTACCTACTATGTGATATACGATTTTTAAAAAATTATTTTATATTTTAGTTATCAGAATTTCTAATTCTCTTCTATTACTTTTACTAAATGGATGATTTTTTATAATCTCTTTATTTCTTGACTTTTTAAAAATACAACTGTGAATCTGATTTAGCTACTTCCTAGATATGTAATGTACAGAAAAGGAATTTTAAGTAATAGATAAAAGTAAATGTAAATATTCCAGCTACCATCTTATTTTAATTTTGAGCAAATAAATCTATCTTCTGTACTAGTATATTTAGGAAGGCATAAATTGGTAATAAAAGCACATCTGATATTTTCAAATCTCTTTACAACCATTTTTATTGAAACAACATTAGTTAAGAATTTTAACAGCTTCATTAAGAATTTATAGCAGTTGGCTCGGCGCCTGTGGCTCAATCGGCTAAGGCGCCAGCCACATACACCCAAGGTGGCGGGTTCGAATCCCTAGCCCGGCCCGCCAAACAACAATGATGGCTGCAACCAAAAAAAAAAAAAAAAAATGTATGGCCTCTTCCTAAAAGTATACCTTTCCAAAATCTTAATTTTGCATTCTGGAAGGCCAAGGTGGGTGAATTGCTTGAGCTCATGAGTTCAAGACCAGCCAGAGCAAGAACTGAGACCTTTGTCTCTAAAATATAGCCAGACGTTATGGCGGGTGGAAGCTGAGGCAAGAGAATCGCTTGAGCCCAAGAGTTAGAGGTTTCTGTGAGCTCTGACAACCAGGGTGACAGAGTGAGGATGTGTTTCCATAAAAAGAAAAAAAATCTAAATTCTGAGTTCATGAAAGTTAATCATCTAATAAAAAAAAATAAGAGCGTGGCCTCTAGATGAAAAGTTTATTGTAGGGATGTGGTATTGTTACTACTGGCCAATCTCCCTGTCATAATTTTATCAGGCTGGATAAGACAGAGGGTAGGAAGGTATATGGGGCAGGGCACAGTGTTACTTCCTATCTTTTTTCAGGTTTTTGTTTGGTTTTGAGACAGAGTCTCACTTTAACACTCTGGGTAGAATGCCGTGGTATCACAGCTCACAGCCACCTTAAACTCTTGGGCTCAAGTGATCCTTTTGTCTAACCCTCCCAAGTAGCTGAGACTACAGGTGCCCACCACAATGCCCAGCTAGTTTTTCTATTTTTAGTACAGATGGGGTCTCACTCTTGGTCAGGCTGGTCTTGAATTCTTGAGCTCAGGAAATCCACCCTCCTCAGCCTCCCTGAGTGCTGGGATTATAGGTGTGAGCCACCATGCCTGGCATCAGGTTTATTTTTTGACCCTAAATAATGTAATAAATTGGCATGGAACATCCTGGCTTTTTTTGTTATATTATTTTCCAGCTAACCGGGAGTTACTGACAATTTCAGGTACCTTTTAGAATAACTTGGTCTTAAATGTTTAAAGAGTATAAGACTTGGTGCAACTCATCCATTCTCTTATCCATGGAGCTTTTACTGCTTCCCTACCATATGCTATGGGAACATGAAGACAGTCAAACCACTGCCCTGGCCCTCAGCCTGATAGGGGAGGTGGACAAATAGGGCCAAAACCAGTGACACACACTGTTAAACAAGACAATGGCAATAAAGGTGTTGGTCCCAGGGCCTGAGGGTCTATCCCACAATGAAGGTTTGCTGCTCTCCTTTCAGAATTCCAGGTAGGACTATGTTTTAGAGGCTTGATTGACAGACACTTTTTACTTCTTTTAATTCTTCTTCTTTTTTTTTTTTTTTGTAGAGACAGAATCTCACTTTGTTGCCCTCAGTAGAGTGTCGTGGCATCACACGATTCTCTTGCCTCAGCCTCCTGAGTAGCTGGGGCCAAAGGCACCTTCCAGAATGCCTGGCTAGTTTTCTGTTGCGGGTTTGGCTGGGGCTGAGTTTGAACCCACCACCCTCGGTTTATGGGGCTGGCGCCATACCCATTGAGCCACAGGCGCCGCCCTTCTTTTAATTATTCTTTCCAAAGAAAGTTATCAAGAGCCTCCTGGGAACTGGGCAGTCCTTGCCTTTGTAGAGTATGGGAGGGGGTGAGACAATAAGCAAAAGAAATCAGTGTGGTACCTACTGTTTTAGGTCCTGAGGACTGTGGGGAATAGCACATTGGGCAAGGGGGTAGGGAGGGTGTGTATGGGGGGACATGATTACAATTTGAGATAGGAGCTTGAGGTAAAGACTTAAATGAGGTAGAGGAGTGATTTTGAGGGGCTGTGTGCCTTGCTGTACAGGGGATAGTAAGGAGGCTAGTGAGGCAGGAGTGGTGATGGTGGGGGTGCCAAGGATGAAGCCGGAGAAGGAACATGGGAGGGGAATCTGCCAGGAGTTAGAGGCTTTTCCTAGTTCTCCCTCCTGATTCCCAGCCTCCAGTCATCTGAGGCCTGTGGAACTTTTACATGTTCAGTTGATGTCTTCATTTTCATCAGTACTTGTACATTTATTGTCCCTGATGGTGAAGAGAGATTTCACTTGTGGGACAAAGTATCCTCATTGTATATGTCCTGGGGAAGTGTTCTGTCTGCTACAGAGGGGATGGGGTGGCTAGAGTTGCTCCCCTTTTCCGTAGTGCTGATCTCTGGCAGGCACCAAGGAGGACATAGAGCTAAGCATCTATAATGCCCCTAATCTCCATATTCATATGATCTAATCCCACATAATTACACTGGTAACTTAAGTCTCAGAGTTACTTCTATCATTAACAGCACAAAAGTGAATTATTTATACAGCCAAGTGCAAGCTCTTAAGGCATATAAAGTAGATTAATAAGGTTGGCTCAGCGTTAAGCTATGTCAGGGCCGAGTCCAAATTTTATTCCGGTACGGGGATGACTTTCTATGTGGCCTCTCTGGCTCTGGAGCTAATTTGGATGCTGAGTAGCCCTGCAGGTATTTATATGTAGCGTTTGGTATTTTTACTGGGTCCTATTCTTCTCCCTTGGATCACCTAAAATGGTTAAGAATTTTCTAGTGGGATTAAGGTTGTGATCTCTGGGGAGGGGTGGGACATCTGCTCTTGGTTATTTTTGTGTTAGCTGCTTCCCCTTAAATGTATGTTCACAAATGAGCCACAGCCTTAATCAGCTGGGTTAGAGGAAAGACTGGTTTTAGGCGCTGCTTCTGAACTTGATCTCTGAGCCATGGCTTCCCGACACTCAGGTAAAAACTTCATGCTCTTTATCTTATACTGAGTACAGTTTTGTTAGGAGCAGTGAATCCATCATTTGGATAAATGATGATTTTTGATCAGATGATTTTAGTCTTATCTGAATAGTAAATAAATTATAGCTTGTCTCTGTTTTGTCTTCGCCTTCTCATGCTATTCCAAAGGCAAAATATTATTCTTACTCAAGTAAAATTAACAGTTTGAGTGACTTATTTTTAAAAGAAACATACGAACATATTACTATATTTTACATTTTCCAGGACATCTTATGGGACTATAAGAGATTGTTGTGAGGAAAGAAGGGAGTTTTGGTGGGAATTTGGGGGTTTTGTAATTCTTCATCTTGACAGTGCTTTCCTTGACTGTAAGGTATTTGGAAAAGGTAGATTGAAAATGAAACTGGAAGGAAGAACAGTTGTGACTGAAAAGTCCATAATTACCACATCTTCCCTTTTCTGAACAAAGTTTTTAATCTTCCTATGGGAACAGCTATAAACGTTTGGATTTGACAAGTATGTTGTTAACTGTTGATAGCAGAACAATTCCCTAAGACCATGAGAATTTTCCTCTTGCTTTGTATCTTGATGTTAAGGAAGGCTTTTGGCTATAGGCACGAAATAGAGCTATAGCAGCTAATAGGGTCTGCTGACAGACAAAAGCCCAGTTCTATGAAACCAAGAATATATCCGTGGTCCTGTTGCCATCTACCTAAGTAAAGGTTCCCTTGCTCAGAGCTGGTAAAGACAGATAGTTGAGTAGAAACCAGGTACTTCGTCCTGTCTAACATCTTTCATATTAAGGAACAGAGTAATTACTTGTGGCATGTTTTTGGAAAAAAATATTTTTGAAAACTTGTAGTTGCCTATGGATATTTATAAGCAAGGCAGATAGTAGAAATTTCTCTTTTTGGCATTTTAAAGCGAATATACTGCAGTAGAATTCGCTACTTCAATGAATTAATATGTAATTCCTTCCTTGTTCCAAAGCGTTCAAAAGCTGTCTGCTTGAGATTTTTTTCCCCAACCCCCCAGGAGCCATTTTGCAAACATGGTACCACATGCCTGAGTTTGTAGCTATCAGCCAGTGTATACATTGTCTGGGTGGAGGCAAACTAGTCAGCAGTACTAGTTGTCCTAATAGACCTTGAATACATGATAACTGGTAGAGTAACTCCCTATTTTATTTAGTAATTAAGTGACAGGGTAGGTAAATAAGCTTAAAAGGTGACGTATTTATAGCACATCCAACCTTGGGTTTTAAATTGTACCAAGTCCTTACATAATTCTTGCATATGTAAATCTGGAGGCTGTAACTGTGGTTAAATTAGACTGAGTATTTACACCTTCTTGGCAACTTTTTATACTAGGAAATAGTGTTTCGTATTGCATGAGGTTCATGGATCTATGAATGTATGAAAGCAGAGAATAGGCCTGCAAAAGAGAGAGAAGTCCTCACAAAGAGAAAATCAGTGCTGCCCTTACAATCAGTGCTGGCCAAAATAGCGGCTCAGATAATTGGATCAGAATCCATTTTTAGTGACTGTCCATATACTGAGAGCACAATTCATGACCAAAAATGTATACCTTTTGACACTGTACTTTGTGACTTTTAGTCTGCAAAATTATATAGATTCAGCTTTTTGTTTTCACCCTTTGACCTTTCAAGTTGGGGAGCAGGATAGGGTTGCAGAGGGAAGCAAGGTAACTTGCCACATACTATGGCTGTTAATTTCCTTTACTAGCTTCTGCCTGCTGAGTTCTACATCCCCTTCCGTCTTTTCTCAGGGAAAGGATGGAAAATGAGAGGGTAAGGTGAGAGGGGAGTGATCAAACTGGATTGGCTTTTTAAAATAACTGAAAAATGGTAGTCATCTTTTTGGTTGAGGGCGAAGCTGAATGTTTTGTACTTTTAATGACCACCAAATGGCTGCCTACTACTTCACCACAACTGTAGAAGCTGAAAACACATGTTCTCTTGCTGCTGGGTTGGAAGTGCTTTTTTCCCATGTGAAAGACAGAATGTGCTGCACATAATATGTGTAATATTAAGAAAAACTTCAGATACACACAAAATGGCACAAGAATAGAACCTGGCCCTGTGGAAGTTCAGAGACATAAAACTTCTCATTTAATTGTCTATGGCCAACCCTTCTGACACCAGATAGAATCTAAAATGGTGTTACTTAGGCATTAATAACCCAAAAGGGATTTATGTTTTTTCCTAAATGCAGCATACCAGTCAAATTGCTAATGTTAAATATTAGTTTATTTATTTATTTATTATAGTTTTTGGCCGGGGCTGGGTTTGAACCTGCCACCTCCAGCATATGGGGCCGGCACCCTACTCCTTTGAGCCACAGGCACTGCCTGTTTCTTTCATTTTTTTAATTAAAATTTTTATTTCGTTTGGGCAGCGCCTGTGTCTCAGTGAGTAGGGCACCGGCCCCATATACCGAGGGTAGCAGGTTCAAACTGGGCCCCGGCCAAACTGCAACAAAAAATAGCCAGACGTTGTGGCAGGCACCTGTAGTCCCAGCTACTCAGGAGGCTGGAGCAAAAGAATTGCCTAAGCCCAGGAGTTGGAGGTTGCTGTGAGCTGTGTGACACCATGGCACTCTACCGAGGGCGATAGAGTAAGACTCTGCCTCTACAAAAAAAAAAAAAGATTTTATTTCATTCATATCCATTACAACAAGTACCACTTGAATGTACAAATTCTGAACAAAACATTAAAAAAGGAAAAAAAAAGTAATAAAAAATCATTTAAGTAGATTCTGTTTTTAAGGGGAAAAACACTTTCTGATTCTTCTGAGAAATTCTATGAAAGACAACTTTTCAGCCATGACTCATAAAGTCCATCTCATTGCAGCCATTTAGGAATTTATTCCCAAGTGTCTCATGACACCTCCAGATGCATTAGTATGTCTGCTACACAAGTGTCTCATTCATCAGCTAAGGCTTCATTCTACTTGTTGAATCTTGGAGGATAGCAGTATACCCTTTCTTTAGAAGCCAACATTTATCTGTGGAGTCACTAATGTACTGGTATATTGGACTTAGCAATTAACAGATCAGAAATACCCTGATACTTTTTCCATTTGGGTTGCCGTTCATTGTTGACACTGTGTCTTAATACCCACTCAGGGAAAGCACATATTTAAATGTGCCTAGTCCTCATATTCACTGTCTCCTTCAGTAGTCTTATTTTGAGCCATTCGAGCATGAAGGAAAAAAAACACTACCAAGAAATATTTGAAAAAATACATGTGATAACATAAGCAAAGCTAAGCAAAGCTATGAAATAGGAATTGAATCTTCTCTAATGAGAAGCTTATAGTAAAAAAAAAAAAACTAAATTTTGCCATGCTATTTTGCTCGTATGTGTACAATTCAAGTGAAAGCCAAAAGTTTTTATTGAGATACTCAGATTTATTTAGGCACTTCTTAGCATGTTGGATGTAGTTCAGGAATTTTCTGAAAGAAGCTTGTTTGTTAAGTAAAGAATGATGTATCTTTTGAAGCAGTCATAGAAAGAAAGTCAAATTACCATTTTAGAATAAATATCTAAAATCTGATCATGGAGCCACACTTCTAACTGAATTTTAACTAAACTTGAAAGACTTCTTTGATTAAGTGCATTTTATAACAATGGTTTCTATCTCCAAAAATCAGGGGACGGTTCACATGACCCTGAAGTGTGGGTTAGACTTCAGCACCTTATGGTCATGGAGATGATTTTTAAAATCAGGAAATAGCATTTTGTATTTCATCAGGTTCATAGGCCAGGAAAGCAGAGAATAGTTCTATGAATGAAAGAGAAGTCCTCACAGAAAGAAAATCAATGTTGTCCTGAAATGGGCTTTGTATGGCCAAAATAGAGATTCAGATAATTGGATCCAAATTTAAAAAGTGACCATCCACATTACCTACCAAAGTTTTAGAAACTTAGTGGTAGGGACTTATGTGTCAACCCACAGGAATATACTAAGTGACTATGGTACACAAGGCCCTGGATTAAGCACCCGGAGCGCCTATATATTAGCAGAATTTTCTGTGATAGAAAAACCTCACTACAATGTACAGATGAGGGCTATAGTGAGACAAGATGTTAAAATTAGTCAAAGGGCTTCCCCAGGGCAAACATGTCCTGGATAAAGACAGGCAGTGAAGGAAGAAGCATTGTAATTATATATAGCAAATCTTTTGTTTAATGATGGATGACACACCATTTCCCAGATAACAGCAATAGGTCAGAGCAAACATATCTGGAAGTTTTGAAAGTTAAAAGACTTCACATTTCATGTACTTGGGAATAACTAATGGGCTAAGAAAACTATGGCCTAAAAAAGAGCCCCCAAGGAAGTAAAATGCCATCTTCAGTTTTCTCTATTCTCTCATCATTTCTAACAAAGAAAAACAAAGTACAATCTTTTTTCTCCTCAAGAAGTAGAAGCTTAATTGTAGCTCAGACGTGTGTGGAGCCCACAACTCAAGATATTTGCATATACGGTCTCAACATTGTTATTTATAGGCTGGTTTCTTTTGAAGATAGTGATAATAAAATGTTTTGGTCTTGTACACATTATTGCCTATTTTATGCAGAGTTGTGGTATGGTCACTCTCTCTACAGTAAGACTGTATTACTCCAACTTCTTCCTAAGCACACTGTGTGAGGGTTTGAAATAGTTTTGTGCTAAATAATCATAAACTTATGGTAGTGCCCATAGCTCAGTCAGCAGGGCGCCAGCCACACACACCTAGGGTGGCAGGTTTGAACCTGGCCCTGGCCTATTAAGCAACAATGACAACTGCAACCAAAAAATAACTGGGTGTTATTGTGGGTGCCTGTAGTCCCAGCTACTTGGGAAGCTGAGGCAAGAGAATCGCTTAAGCCCAAGAGTTGAAGGTTGCTCTGAGTTGTGATGCCACAGCACTCTACCAAGGACAACAACTTGAGACTCTTTCTCCAAAAAAAAAAAAAAAAATATATATATATATATATATATATAAATTATAAAGTTAGAAAAACATGAGGTGAGCTAATTCAGGGTGCCCAAAGTTCCATTTAATTTACTCAAAAAAAGTGCTAAAGTTCGTTAATGCGACATAGACATTGTTAACATACTTTATTTCTAGCCTTTTTACTTATTAGGCAATAAAACCAACACTCTGAGAAATGCCTATTTTATCTTGACTAGTAAGTGTTTTCACACATGTAAAAAAGAGCCAAGTCAACTTTTGAAATCCACTCTAAAAAGAATATGTCCTTTAAACTCTATCTAGATTCAGACTCTGGGTTTAAGTATACAGTGGTGGGGAATATAAGGTGACCCTGGTGTTTTCTTAAATACAGAATGAAAGAGTAATGTCACCTAAAGCTAGGACTCAAAAATACCAAGAGATGAGATTCTTCTTATTGGTATTTGGGGTTGATGTGTTTACTTTGCCTTTTGCTTAGTTTAAGACCTTGTATTAAATGAATGTTATAGTAGTGAGGGGCTTCACTGAATGACACTTTCAATACACTTTGGTACTTCCATGTCGATTAGTTAGCCATGGATTATTTGATCATCTGTATGCCTAGAAACCTTTAGTGAGTTGTGTTCTAGAACTATGAAAGTAACCAATCAGGAGCTCTCCTTGGCTTTATAAAGCGTGTGGTTTCGAAGTGGGACAGCCTCAGCACATAAGATCTGTCAGGTACTGTGAACTGTAATGCAGTTTTCCTTCTCTCCAAAACCTCTAAATACCTCTAACTGGAATAATTCATTGTGTTTTCTAGTGTTTTACCTTTTATATGACACTGTATTTTTACCATTAAGCTGGGACTCAAATACCAAAAAATGAGACTCCTTTTTTAGGTGGGACTCTGTATAGTACTTGAATACAAAATGAAATATAAAATATAAAATGATATAAATATCTAAAAATAATATAAATATATTTTATAAAATATAAAAGAATATAAAAATATTTGATATCCATCTCTGCTTTGAAAGACAGTAAAAGTGAGTGACACTGAAATAAATAGGTTCAGAGTTGTGTACTAAATAGATTTTAAAATATGGTCCAGGAAGATAGACTCTGAAGGGCTAACCCAGCCGTGGTTACTAGCCACGTAGAAAGCCAGTGCTGTCTAATCTTACAAATTGTCTTTTCTTACCAAATGGTTTTTCACATCCACTAATAATTTAATTTCCTAGAATTTATTATACCTAAAGATTTATTTGGTTTTTTAAACTCAGCTGTTAATAAGAAAGCAAATGTTTGTTGAGAGCAGCAATCTCGATATGGCAAAAGTAAGACAAAAGGATTTTATCTGACATGGAAAAGACCAGTAAGAATGGATTAAGGAGAGTGATTTTCCACATGCTACTGCTCTTAGGTCAGTAGACAGGGAGGTTTGATGGCAGTTTAAAAGCTGCCTTATATAAACAGCATGTAGTTGAAGGAGGTAGGCCATGAATTCATTGAGTATCTGTTTTGTTTGTTTCTAATGCAGTTACATAAGTGAACATTCTAGCTTGCTTTGTAGGGAAAAGTGCAAGAAGCATTCTCTGGTCTGGGTAAGTCTCTTAACTGTGATACAAATGTCCCAAGTAACTGTCTTTGCACAAGAATGGACTCATTTACTTCACTTGCCAACTCTGGAGATGAGGGAGTTCTGGGTGTGTGTCAATAGGAGACAGAAGGCACTGTGGCCTGTTCAGTGGCCTGATGTCTTCTTTTTGAAGGCTGGCTTCAGACACTGATGAGGTTCTGAGTGAGAGTTCAACAGCCTTTGGCCTGGCAGGTTCTGAGACACAGGGTGTGGTTTCCTTAGCTCACTCTATTTGGTTGCCTATGGCAACGGGATCCAAACAACTTGTGCATGTGTTTGTATATAAAAAAAAAACAACCCTGGGAATGGAACCCATAGTCGGAGTTTGGGCTGTTCAGTGAGTAGAAGAGCTGTGGTGAGTACCGGGCAACCGCTCCTTTCTTTTCCCTCATTCTTTTTCCTTAAATTACACTCTGGATGTTTGCTAGCACAAGAACCATGTTTGTGGATAGTTTGAAAAAAGCCTCAATTCTTGTGTTTCCTGCACAGATGAAATAATTGCTGTCTATTTACCCGTGTAAATTTCTCTTTTGGGGAAGAGGAACAAATTAGCATATGATTAACCAAGTTGAGAGCTAATAGGAACTCACATTTGGTACCCTTTTGGTGGAATGTTAAGATTCTGTATGAATTGAGTTGGCAGAGAGGGCCTCAGACTGCCTTAGCAATGTTTGGATTACAGACGTTGTCTGGAGCCACAGCCCAGATGGGGCTGGGAGGGAATAGGATTGTTCCTAAGAAAGGAATGGAATGGATTCTTGGAATAATGAGATTAGTACTTTTTTTTTTTTTGAGACACAGAGTCTCATTATGTTGCCCTCAGTAGAGTGCTATGGAGTCACAGCTCACAGTAACCTTAAACTCTTGGGCTTAAGCAATTCTCTTGCCTCAGCCTCCCAAGTAGCTGGGATTACAGGCGCCTGCCACAACACCCATCTATGTTTTTTGTTGTAATTGTCATTGTTGTTTGGCAGGCCTGGGCTGGGTTCGAACCCACCAGCTCTGGTGTATGTGGCTGGTGCTCTAGCCACTGTGCTACAGGCACCGAGCCAGAGATTAGTACTTTTTAAGTCATTTTTTCCCCAGATGATACTTGAAAATTGAAATTTTTTAAATAGCAAATGTTCCAAATGGTAACTCTTCCGTGAATATATCAATCCTCAGTTACTTGACCCAAGGAGGATTTGATTTTGGTCACAAAACCACACATCACTATGACACGTAATTCACGGTTGTGAAACTTCCCTATGCCAATGGAGACTGCCATTTTTAGAAATCTTCTGTTTATTGCTGAGGCTTCCAAATCAGTAAACTGTCTTGGACAAGACTCTTTTGGATCTCTTTGGGGATTAAAAACTTTTCTGCCAGATTTCAAGTAAATATAAGCATTTGAAACAAGTACAGCTTGTGTACATACCTACCGTGGTAGAGAGGGGGCTATTTTTGTTCAGATAATAGAATTTTATGGATAGGAGGTAGGTGAGGCATTCATTGAATACTGTCTGCTCTAAAAAGTGACAGGAGCCAAAAGCTAGCAGGAGGGCTCTGGCTTTCAAGGAGCTGGGCACCTACCTCCTTCCCCAGGCTGCCTGTGCTGCCCAGCCCTCCTCTGAGGAGCTGCAGCTGCAGATGGGTGCCTGCTTTCCCGCCACCCCTCTGAGCCTCTGCCCTGCACTCTTCCTTTGTGTAAAACAATTCCTCTTTATTGCCTGTTCCATCACACTCCTTCACTCCTTTGGGTCACACCTGTCTGATGACTCTAGCCACTGCAAGCCCTGATTCAGTTGTCTTCCTCCCTGTCCTTTGTGGTATATCTGTGCAGGGCTTTCTGTCATCTCTTCAGGGAGTCACTGCACTGACCATTGGCCTTCTGGCCTCACGGAGCACTTTATTCTTAAGAGTCATGGTGAAGTATTTGTTGTCTTAGTGCCTGATGGCCAGCTGGGCTGAAGGGGAAGCTGCGCCCTGGTACCCGGACCTCTGAGGATTTTCTCAGCCACACGTAGCATTGCACAGGTGCCTTTAGGAGACACCACAGCAGGGCACATGGGCATTTCCAGTGCTCATTTGTTCTGCTTACTTGCCCCACAGGTCCCTCCAGATACAAGGTGGGCACCATGGCTGAGAAGTTCAACTGCCACTACTGCCGGGAAGCCTTGCAGGGGAAGAAGTACGTGGAGAAGGATGGCCACCACTGCTGTGTGAAGTGCTTCGACAAATTCTGTGCCAACACCTGTGCAGAATGCCGCAAGCCCATCAGTGCGGACTCCAAGGTACCAGCTTCCCCATATGGCCATGGACAGATTGGGCTTCAGAGTACAGTTTGCCTACAACTGGGACAGCAACAGCCCACCTTTATGATTTGCCCCCTCGCTATAGCCACCTTGAAGACATCTTTTCTACCTCCCAAGTCATAGTGTCCCTAGCTGTTTAGCATGGACCTGGACTAGATGGGCGCAGAGAATGTTGCCAGCTCTTTTGGTGTGCTAGAAGTGTTTCAGGAATTTTGAGTATTTTATCCTCACCTCAGGGCCCTGCTTGTTACTCACAGGAACAATCACCTGGGGTACCCTCAGGTGTAAGGGACTGTGTCATTTTAGTAGTGAACCTGATAAAAGAGCTATTGCCACTTCCCCCCACAGTCCCCATGTGCCCTCACCATGGCCTGCCCCCTTCTGCTTGATTTCCAGGAAGTGCACTATAAGAACCGCTACTGGCACGACACCTGCTTCCGCTGTTCCAAGTGCCTTCAACCCTTGGCCAGTGAGACCTTTGTGGCCAAGGACAACAAGATCCTGTGCAACAAATGCACCACTCGAGAGGATTCCCCAAAGTGCAAGGGGTGCCTCAAGGCCATTGTGGCAGGTACTTCTCCCCCTACCCTGGGTGGCCAGGGAGGAGGCCCTGAGGGCAGATGGGCTTACATGTCACGGTGGGGCTAACGTTGCTGTGAGCTGCTTTTAGCATATATATGTACACATATACATACACGTATATATGCGTACACATATATGCTCGCACACACGCACACACTCGGAGACTAAAGAACACTGGCGACAACAGCCTGTGGCAAGAGAATGAAGTGAACAGTATGTAGCACTTTCTCATTTGGGAGTAGTAAGTGATCGAAGCATGCTTCTTCCTCATGGTGGAATTCTGGGCCAAGTATTCCCTTACTGAATTTCTTAAGTGCACGCAGGGTATAGAGTTGGGAGGCTGGGGAATCAGGCATTGAAACCTAAAATAATAATGCTGGGGTCCCTACCTGTGACAGAATTCTGGTTTAGCGCAACCTCAAGTAGGATGTGGGTAGGTTAGTTGGAGGCATCAGGCCAGTAACTGGGGGGGCCTGCATCCCTTCACCTCCAGAAGGCTCAGGAGGGGAGCAAAGCAGATGCAGCCCCCTGCAGAGCCTATCAGTGGGGCTATCCAATGGCTTTCCCCTGCAGGAGATCAAAACGTGGAGTACAAGGGAACCATCTGGCACAAAGACTGCTTCATCTGCAGCAACTGCAAGCAAGTCATCGGGACTGGAAGCTTCTTCCCTAAAGGGGAGGACTTCTACTGCGTGACTTGCCATGAGACCAAGTTTGCCAAGCATTGCGTGAAGTGCAACAAGGTATGTTTTCCAGGGAGTTCTGTATTGATTGTTGTTTCTAGAAGAGTTTGACAGTTTGCAGAGCACTTGCACACACACTATCCCATTCCATCCTCACGACAGCCCTGTGATGTGGGAATTATTATTCTCATTGTACAGATGAGGATACTAGGATTAGAAAGCAGTGCCGCGGCCGAGTCAGGCTGTTGGTGTGCGTGCTCCAGAGGCATGGGCGGCTTACTCTGTGCTCAGAGCTGGGCAGCCCTGGCTCTAGAGGCCTGCCTCTGCTACTTAGATGCTGTACAGCCTTGCAGAGGAGCTCGCCTTCTCTGAGCCTTGGTGTCTTCATCTGTAAAGTGGGGATAATAACAGCCCCTGCCTCCCATGGCCGTTGTGGAGATTAAATGAGATATTGTATACCAAAGCGCCCAGCACAGTGCCTGGCACATAGTAGGCATTCAACAAAATGGTTGTTGAATCTGAATCCGGTGCTACACTCCCTGGTCTAGGCCATCACATCTGGAGGAATCACTTACCAGGATCAGCCCTGGCATGCCGATTGCTTTGTGTGTGTTACCTGCTCTAAGAAGCTGGCTGGGCAGCGTTTCACCGCTGTGGAGGACCAGTATTACTGCGTGGATTGCTACAAGAACTTTGTGGCCAAGAAGTGTGCTGGATGCAAGAACCCCATCACTGGTAGGCTAAAGAGTCCTTGCTAAGTCTGCCAGGCTAGGTTTTGCGCATGGTAACCATCTCTCATTTTCCTGTCGTCGGTTTCATCCACAAGTGTCCCCAAAGAATGTCCTTTCTCTGCCATTGTGGTCCCAAAGGCCCCTCAAGCATTGGGATTTGCACCCCAGGCCGTTAGCCTTTGCAATACAGAACACTTCCTGACTACTGCTGACTAACAGTGCCACGTTCATGAGCCTGAGACCCACAGCCACACTGCCACTCCACAGGGGATTCTGGGAGAAGGGAGGGCATGGGAGGGCAAGGGAGGAGGGTAGAAAGAAAGGGATGGGGGAGGGAGGGAGGCTGGAAAGCGATAACCTGGGATCATAACACCCCCCCCACCTGAAGGCTAGTTCAGATGTGCCTTTTGGCAGGTATTTTGCTTTTGCTTTGTTTTGTTTTTGTGGTCAGCAAAGCTAATCATTTCATTCCTCATTTCGCGCCGCGATCCACGTGCCCTGGGCCCTTTCCCCTGCCTCCAATTTTCCCATCTCCCCGGGGAGCCTTGAAATGTACATTTGAGAAGACTTTTGCCATCCTCAGGGAAAAGGACTGTGTCAAGAGTGAGCCACCCAGTCACTAAAGCTAGGAAGCCCCCAGTGTGCCACGGGAAACGCTTGCCTCTCACCCTGTTTCCCAGCGCCAACCTCCGGGGCAGGCATCCGGGTGGAGAGAGGACTTGTCCCTCGTGGGTGGTGGTTCTTTATAGAAAAAATCGAAGCTTAGCAGCTCCTCGAGGCCCGGTAAGTGCACACCCCACGAACAGCCCAAGTTTGCCTCCTGGTGGCCACTTTGATGCCATGGTCGTGACCTAAATCAAAGAAACTGGTTATGCTGGGAGGTCGGTGCGCGTCGCAGGGCAGTAGCGCGGTGGCATGAGAATGTGGGGTCTTTAAATCAGGGAAGCCTTGGGCTGATCTACGGCATCTTCTTGGGTCCTGGAGAGCCGTAGCAGGGTTACGGCGGCTGCGGCGTGGGGGCCAGTTGCGGCGTGGGGGACTGTGCACGTGGAGCAGAGAGGGGACTGGGAGCTGGGCAGACACTGGCTCTGTGTGCTTGTCCTGGCGAATGGGGCAGGTCGTCATTTTAACTCTCTGACTCCCGACTTCCTCATCTGTATTCATTCAGCTGTCTCTCTTGTTTTCTTTTGTTTTCTCCCCAGGGTTTGGTAAAGGCTCCAGTGTGGTGGCCTATGAAGGACAATCCTGGCACGACTACTGCTTCCACTGCAAAAAGTGCTCCGTGAATCTGGCCAACAAGCGCTTTGTTTTCCATGAGGAGCAAGTGTATTGCCCTGACTGTGCCAAAAAGCTGTAAAGTGACAGGGGCTCCTGTCCTGTAAAATGGAATTCATGTTCTTTGTGTCCTTCCTCTTTGCCCTACACCATCAATAGGGCAAGAGTGTTCTTTCATCTCTTTAAAGTTGATCCTTCTGTCTTCTCTCCCATTTTACAGTATTATTCCAGTAAGGGCACACGGTGATCATACTAGGATTTAGCAAAAGCAGCCCTGCAGCAAAGTTAATTTCTCTCCTGCTGCAGTTACAAAATGAAAACTTAGATCAGCTCTTCTGCATGTTTCTCATAGAGCAGAAAAGTGCCAACCATTTAGCCACTTAGTGATGTAAGCAAGAAGCGTAAGAGGTAAATCCCCCACTGACATGTCTTTCATGGGTCAGTTGGGATCTAGGTGTAGTCAGTCATATGACACGAAGCGCAAGAGTTGCAGCGGCTGCTCCAACTCGCTGCTCACCCTTTTCTGTGAGCAGAAAAAAATTAGCAACATGCATGGTAAACTTCATCAGAACTCTTACCTTCCTTCTGTTCTTCTGTGCTTTCAGATGACTAATACAAATTTCCAGAAAACTAACATTTGAACTTAGCTGTCATTCTAAACTGACCTTTTCCCTGTACTAACTTTTGATTTACACGTGTGGCATGTTTTCTGAGCGTTCCTACTTTTAAAGCATGGAACATGCAGGTGATACGGAAAGTGTAGGCAGATCTGAAACAACGAGCCTGTTTCAGAGGAACATCGTCACAGCAGATACTTCTGGAGGCTTAACAAAACTAACCCTGCTGTCCTTTTCATTTTTAATTAATATTTTTGTTTTAATTAATAGCAGAATATTTTATGGGTTTGGAAACTTGCATGAAAATCTAGTCCCCTCAGACGTTCTGCAGTGTTGAATTTTATCCTACAAAAGTAACCATAAAACCCTAGAGGGGTATCTGAGCAGGCACCAGGGCTATCATCAGCATGGATCTGACATTTCAAAACAGTGACTAGTTGAATCCCTTGTAATATAGTAGTTGTCTGCTCTTTGTCCATGTGTTGAGGACTTCAAAGTTCCTTCTCTTGTGATTCCTACGACTTTCCTCAAGAGCTTAGCCAGACCTCTGAGGGAGTAGGGAGGCCATGTCCTCACAGGCAGACCCAGATTTCCATCTACTGCTTATTGAACTGCAGGGTCATCTACTTACTGTATTCTACATTGTTATATTACATGGTATAATGAGACAATGTCAAAAGTAAACATGTGATGACAATATATATTAACATTCTCATAGGTGTGGTCATAGAAGCTGAGGCCTCATATCTGCATTTGTTATTAGCTATTATCACCTAACATTTCCGTGTATCCTTGCAGAAATAAAACAGCATATAAATAAATTGCTTTCTGTCTTTTAATTCTGCCCAGTGGAATCGCTATAAGGTGACTACCCCAGACACCTGAGTGACTTTTTTCCTTTAAGGATATACTCAGTCCAGTGCAGTTGCGTGGAACACAGGAATTATAAACAAATGAAACCTATAAAACCATATTGATTCAGTTAATGGAAAAGAAAAGAGAAACTCTTCTGTCCCCAAATAGTATTTTCCAGGTTTCTACATCCTTGAATAGGGATGAATTGATTTTGTCTAGGATGGTAGGGCTTGGGGAGGGAACCCCAGACAGAGCATTGTCACTAAGAAGCCATATTGGCCTTTTCAGGTGGGTGCTGCTTCATTGCCCCTTTCCCTGGTACCCTTTAGAGCCCAGAGTTCAGGCTGAACAGCATCTCCTTGCCTGAAGCTCCTCCTTCCTGGCCTGAGCAAGATCCTTGCCCCTCCTAGTGGATGTGGCTTACTGGGGGTGCTATTTATTTGGGTCCCTGTATTTCAATTAGGGGTAAGGGGCAGGATGATGTGGGCAGAGGTGGAGGCTGGTCAGGGTTGGCAGCTCCCCAGTTGCTGCTTCTATTTTTTTAGAGACAGAGTCTCACTTTGTCACCCTCAATAGAGTGCCGTAGTGTCACAGCTCATAGCAACCTCCAGCTCTTGGGCTTAGGCGATTCCCTTGCCTCAGCCTCCCGAGTAACTGGGAATACAGATGCCCGCCACAACACCTGGGTATTTTTGTTGTTGTTGTTGCAATTTGGCGGGGCCAGGTTTGAACCCTTGGTATATGGGGCTGGCGCCTACTCACCAAACCGTGGGCATCGCCCCAGTTGCTGCTTCTAAATCAGCACCACATACCAGGTGCTTTGTTTACCTTGGGGGCCCACTTATGCGGCAGGTTATGTGTTTCCTGGTGAAGGGTCCTTAAGCCACAAGGCAGCTCGTCAAACTACATTTCAGCTATTAGGCATGGTGGGGAGAGATAAAGGGGTGGGGATGGAGGAGAAGGTATTAGTTCTTCCTGGCTCCAGGTTAAGGGTAATAAAAGCAAAGGGCAAAACCCCTTTGGTGCTAACATTTGCCTTCTGAGGAGAGACTCAAAACTTGTCAGCAAAAAACTATATGTTTTTAAGAACATAGAACACCTTCCTGTCTCCCTAGAGACCTTTCTTTAAGCCCTTTAAATCTATTCAGTCTTGGGCTGAGCCAGGTAGATCACGCCTGTAATCCTGGCACTCTGGGAGGCTGAGGCAGGTGGAACCCTTGACCTCAGGAGTTCGAGACCAGCCTGAGCAAGACCCCATTTCTACTAAAAATAGAAAAATTAGCTGTCATGGCAGGCACCTATCTATAGTCCCAGCTACTTGGGAGGCTGAGGCAAGAGGATTGAGCCTAAGAGTTTGAGGTTACTGTGAACTATGACGCCATGGCACTCTACCCAGGGTGACAGAGACTCTCTCAACAAATAACTGGAGACTGACTAGTTTTATTTTTATTTATCTGGGGCTCTGGGGTGCAATGGTGGGTGGGGAATAGAGAGCAGCCAGCTCTGTACTGAGAGGGGGCTGAATTTCTGAGGCCTTAGACAGGAAAGGAGCCCAGAGGGGCAGGCCTGGATGGAGAGGGCTCCCCTACCCCTTCATGGAGGACTGTGACTACAATGCAGTATCCTCCACTTCTGCTCACCCCACTTGAGCTGAGCTCTGGCCCTTCTTGGCAGCCAGACTCACCCTCATCTCTGTAACACTCCTTCCTTTCCTGCAACTCTTGTTCTCACCGTGCAAGCTCCTTGCCCTCCAAGCTCTAATTTCATCTCCAAGCCCCTTCCCACGCCGACTTCCCTCTGGCAGGGCATCTCTGCTTTCCTGCCCAGTTTGACCTGCTAAACCAGAGCTGATGGCCTGAGTTGTACAGAGGAAACTAAGTTCTACTTGCCTTAAGTTCCCAGTACCACCATTCCACCACTTGGTCCACATTCCCAACAGATTGCCTCCACCACCCACCTCCTGCCCTGGGACACTGAGGCCCAGGGAGATTCCACCTATAGCTGTTGTTTGCCACGTGATGCCTGCCCTTAATACAGCAAGCACCTGCACGTGGTATAGCCCATCCTCACACCAGCACCAGCACTATCGTTCCCATTTTTCAGATGAGAAAATAGAAGTTCAAAAAAGTTAAGAAGCTTGCCTAAGGTCACACAGCTACTAAGTGACAAGCCTCAGTCTCGGTACGCCTCTAGCATATCCCTTATGATAGTTCACTGTCATAGAAACAGACACAGCACAATAAGGCAACTATCTTTTTGCTGTTGTTGCAGTTTGGCTGAGGGCAGGTTCAAACCCGCCACCCTCGGTATATGGGGCTGGCGCCCTTGTCATTGAGCCACAGGCGCCACCGCCAATAAGCGAACTATCATGCACAGTGCTCAGTACTTGTGTTTGTTGAATGCATGACTTTTAAGAGTGACAGACAACCCTAGGCTGTCAGAAAGAATGAGAGCCTAGGGTTGTCACTCTTATTAAACATTTTCTCCCTCATAATAAAGGGGATCAGAACTGAGGAGGGACTAAAAACTTGTCAGCAAAAAACATATCCACTTATGGGTCAGAGTGGGTTCTGGAGCCTGGCTACTCTGCTGCTTTCTAGTCCTGAAGCCTTTGGCAAGTTACTTAACTGCTCTGAGCTGGTTTCTTCATCTGTAAAATGAGACTTGCAGAATCCCATGTGGATAAGTGCTTAGTTGGGGTGACTACCGCCCAGTAAAAGCACTCAGTAAATGTTAGCAAGGATTTTATCTACAGCACCAAAGACACCTACCTATCCCGCAAGCCACAAGTTCCTCTGTCTACTCCTAAAGCAGTGAGATCTTGGCTTGAGGGTCAGACAGACTTAGATTTGAATTTCAGGTCTGCCTCTCTCTGGTTGTATGATGTGGAACAAATGCCAATATCCACGGATCTCAGTGTCCTCATAGATATAAATGAATATCCATGCTTCGTAAGGTTGTTGTGAATATTGAAAATGTCACCTACAAAGTACCCTTCATATCTTAGTTACAAACCTAACTACAATTGTTAAAAGCACAGTTGGGGAAATTAGAATTAAATGGTGTCTAGACCCATCTGGAAACTCTGTTATCAGGATGGGTGGGCTGGGAGACCAAAGGCAAGGAGGCCCTTTTGGGGCATGTTTCAACCAATCATGCTAGCAAGGAACCAGAGATGTGAGGAGCACTGAAAATGACAAAAGGAATTGATTCCTGGTAAGATAAAGTATCATGGGCAGTCACATACAGACTCTGGATCCTTGGCCCAAGCTGCTGTTCATGCCTACTGATCCTCTTGACTCTGGCCACAGGAAGTTAGTGGCATTTGAGAATGGTGTAATCTCAGAACTAGAGATTATAGTTCAGCCCCCTTCATTCAACAGATAAGGAACAGGGCTCAGAGAGGGGAAACCTGTGCAATCTCAGCAGCCCTCTTAGCTGGGATTCTGGTCTTCAGGGTAAGGGCCTTTACAGCACTTATTATGGTATGTGGGTTATTACAAGTTTTGAGATACACGAAAATCAAAAAACCTAAAATCCATATATGCACGGAACAAATGAAGTCCTCCCAGCAACACCAATAAGCTGAACAAGCTTGCCCAGGGGAATCTGAAAGGACACTGTTGACTGTTTAACTTGGAAGTGAAATAATGAATCATACCACAGCATGTCTCAAAACTTTTGTACTGACTCGCATATTCCATACTGCATTATGGTTTCAGGGGATCTGAGCTGTTAAAAGCTTCTTTCCACATACTATCTATTATGACACAGGATAGAAAATGTGCTGATCTTCAGAATCCACTGGTAAAGGCCAGGAATCTGTTCCCCAGGGAAGAATTCCCCCATTAGACTATCCAGAGAGGAAGGAAAATGTAAAGGAAGCACCTCACACAGGGGCGGGGAACCCATGGCCTTCTGATTTCAAGGTAGTTCTTTTTTAAGCACCAAAGGAGGCAAGAAAAGTTCTCTGCTGCACCCAATGGACTTGTTTTGTAAACTCTGGGTTCAACAGAATGGCCACATTAAGGCCGCATGGGTCCTAGACCTCCCGTTTCCTACCCCTGGAGGTTGCTTTTACCACCCAAGAGTTGTAAACAGGAACACCCTGCTCCCACAGTTGGAATGGATGCCACACTTGGTAATGAAGAGTTCCTAGCTCATATGAGGCACAGGAGGTAGTACCTCTGACAGGGATGGGATGCATTTGTGTTGATTCAGATATATCTAGAAAGCTTTACAATGCTCTAGGAGTGGCTCTCACCATTTTCATAAACACCTGACCCTAAAGACTGGGGATAAACAAGGACCTGGCCTCACTAAAAATAAAAGTAGTGAAATGAAACACATTTTAAGATTTGAAAGACTCAGAACATTTGTTTAAGAGATGAGGATTAAAAAACACAGTAAGATTTGAAATGTTCCCAACAAAAAGAAATGATAAATGTTTGAGGTAATGGATAGGCTATATCCTGATTTGATCACAGCACGTTGTATGCATATATCAAAATTCAAAATATCACACATACTCCATAAACATGTATGATTATGTATCAATAAAAATAACTTAAAAAAATTAAACACCCACAGTAACTGCCTGACCACACATATCCAGACTTTAAAAGGCAAGTGGGTTTTCTTCATCCAGGGTAGGCCTAAATGTGAGGTTTAAAAGGTCTGGGGAAGGGAGGAGGAATGACTGCTACGGGGTTACTTTTCAGGTGATAAAGATGTTCTGGAATTAGATGGTGGGGATGGTTGTATAACCTTGTGAATGTGCCCTTTAAAACAGCTGAAATTGGGCAGCACCTGTGGCTCAAAGGAGGAGGGCTCCGGCCCCATATGTCGGAGGTAACGGGTTCAAACCCAGCCCCAGCCAAAAAAATGTTGGGGTGGCGCTTGTGGCTCAAAAGGGTTGGGTACTGGTCCCATATGCTGGAGATGGCTGGTTCAAACACAGCCCCAACCAAAAGCAGCTAAAAAAAAAAAAAAAAAAAAAAAACAGCTGAAATGAGGCCGGGTGTGGTGGCTAACACCTGTAATCCCAGCACTCTGGGAGGCCAAGGTGGGTGGGTTGCCTGGAGTTCAAGACCAGCCTGAGCCAGAGCGAGACCTCATCTCTAAAATAGCCGGGCGTTGTGGTGGGTGCCTGTAGTCCCAGCTACTTGGAAGGTTAAGGCAAAAGAATCACTTGAGCCCAAGAGTTTGTGATTGCTGTGAGCTGTGACTTGATAGCACTCTACCGAGGGCAACAAAGTGAGGCTCTGTACCAAAATAAATGAATAAAATAACTGAAATGGCAACTTTTACATTATGTGAATTTTACCACAATAAAAAGACACTTTAGGGGTGGCCCTGGCCCCATATACTGGAGGTGGCAGGTTTAAACCCAGCCCTGGCCAAAAAATGCAAAAAAAAAAAAGACACTTTAGTATTTATAATAGGATTTGACTCTATGTCAGAGCCATCCTAGGGAAGGGTGACAAACACTGAAATGACTTGCAGGGAGACCAGAGTTTGAAGACACACATCTTTCTGTCCCAGAAGTGGAATTCTGCCAAATCACCAACTAGATAAAGAGGAAAAATCAGAGGATTTGATTACTATTTTGTTGAACTTGCTGGTTGCCTTTGTTCACAGCTTGGCTAACAATTGGTGTCACCTTTATAAATTATCAGTGCATTTTAAATAATTATAATAAAAAAACCCTTTTGTCTGCAAAGTTTATTTCATGCATTTATACGGAGGTATAACAGAGTGTTTCAACATGTGGCATTTGTGCAGAAGAACATCAGAAACTCATTTGTTAGGGTGACTGCCTTTGCCCTCTATATTAAAGAGCACATGTAGAAAAACAGTTTCTAAATCTAAGGCACCCTGCTCTAAGCTATAACAAAGGTATAGAACTTAGAGTAGAAAAGAACTAGGAAATCAGAAAAAATATTACCTCTTTTTACTAATCCAAGACTAGTGGCCAAAAGGAACACTGGCTTGCTTCCAACTATATGCAATTTAACAATGAAACTCATTAGCATTAAGATAATTAACTTGGATTGAGTTTTATGGAATCCTATATCCTGTGTGTATACATACGTGTGTGTGCATATCCATGTGCGTATTTGTGTGTCTATCATGGGGACTGAAGAACAACACTAATCCTGTACTCACAGGCACCAATGGCTAGAAAAAGACAAGCAAATTTTGGTTACGTATCTCAAGCCCCAAACTCAGAAGGACAGGACTGAAGAACAGCAGCAGAAAAATACTTTAAACATTAAACATTTAGAGGAATTGAACATATTCCAAGAGACATTAGCTAAGTAATGTTTTATGTACACAATAAAAACACTATATGTTTTTGTAAATAACTTCCAAAATGTACTTTAAAAGGAAATGCCAAGAAAAGTGTGAAAGATGCCGACTGCTCAAATATTATACCTTCAGAGACTCCCAGCGTTTGAGGGTATCACCGCCTGCGCACTCACTGGCAGAGACAATGACAGAGCTAAAAATATACATATGAAATGGCAAAATACAATTTACTGTATTTTGCAACCATCATTATTGTATATTTGAAAGAATCTAACACAGCCGTGGTGAGTAATCTTGAGTCCCTGGCATAATCCATTATGTTCTCTACAACATCAAATGTGAGATTTTAGTTGTTCCAATTAATGTTATTGGTAAACAGAAAAAACATTACTTTAAGATTTCAAATATATACTCAAAGAGAGTTAGTCCTTCAATAAGATTCTTTTAGAAACTTGACAGTTACCATTTTAGAAAAGCATCCCTGATGAACACTCACTCCAGCACACACATTGGTAGGAAAACATAAGAATGAGAGACAATCATGATTTTTCAAGGAAAACAAATCAAAATGACTATTTACTCAGAAGTCTTGCTTAGACACAAGAGAATAAGATGATATAAACATCTTTGGAGATGTATGTCAAAGTGATCTTTTGATATTTTCCTTGTTTTTTTTTTTTGTTTTGATGGTCATTTCCTTTGCCAGGTTCAAGTCAGAAGCAAGAAAATTTTGGAAGATGGACCTGGGAGTCGAGCTACTCGGAGTAGGTGTATCAATCTCCCAGGCTGCACGAAGTTTAGTCATCTGACCAGAAGTAAAAAGAGAAGAAATGTTAGTAAAGAAGGTGCTGCTCTCCTGGAAACTTGGCCCTAGTCTCCCTTTGGGACACACCCAGGACCCTTGATAGCCCCAACCCCAGAGTTGCTGACACACTGGTACTTTCAAAATGTCCCCAACTTCCCCAACTCCCAAATGTGTCCAAGTTATTTCTCTTAATTTCAAAGAGAGCTTCTCAAGGAAAGAAAAACAAAGGCCTTTTGGTTTTGAAACACAAATCAAGACTAATTCAAATATCTCCCTAACCTTCTACCCTAAAAGGATATCTGCATGTTTGTCAAGCAGCCAGTGGACAGAGAGCTCAGGAGTCTGAGTTTCAAAAGACTTCCTTGAGACAACCAGAAGCAGGGGGAGGTTCAAAGTCAACAACCTTTCAAGCAAAGGGGAGATGGGATGAGGCCTTACCTGAATGAGAGGAAACAGCTTTGCTGTTCATCTCACCATCTAAAGATGTTTGGGGACTGTGGCAAGATGTCAAAGAATCTTCAAGATTGTGTTTGTGGCCCTCAGGAGGGATATGTGACATTGATGTTTCTACGTGACTTCTGATGTTCTTCATCTTGTCACAGATCCACTCCTGGTTTGAATTCAAACTCAGGGAAGATCTTATGGTGTTGCTGGTTCTGTTTACTTTTCTGGTTTTTGTTGTGTGTCTGGTTGGTCTTTTGGTGGATGGTCTGGAAAGAGATATTTTGGTTAGAATATTGATTATTCCTAAATCCCTAACCCCCTAAACCAAGGCTCAGTGTTGAAGGAAACTATATTCTTTTATTTTCTGTTTTAGATAGCACCTCTCTCTATTACCTGGGCTAGTGTGCAGTGGCATACATAGCTCACAGCAACCTCAAACTCCTAGGTTCAAATGATCCTCCAGCCTCAGGCTCCCAAGTAGCTGGGACTACAGGTATGTGCTACCAAGCCCAGCTAAAAAAAAGCTGTTATCATTTTAATTCACTTCTAAGAAATGCTTTAAGAGTAAATAAACTTTCAGAATCATAGAACAAGAAGGATGGAAGGAACCCAAGAGATCACAGAACACATTAGTTTTCAAATTACAATAGAACCTTTGTAAGCTGACCACCCAAGGGACTTTAACTGGTCAACATAAGGAACTAGGCCTACTGTACTGATATATACATGAGGTATACATACATCTGATCTATGAAAATTAGGTCATCTTATGGAAATGGTCAATGTAGGGAGGTTCTACTGGGTATCTAGAAAGGCCTAGAGTACAAGTGAAGCACCAGAGGATAGGGACACAGCCATAACGTATAGTTAGAGAACTGGAGCAGGTTATCTAGCTCCAGTGCTCTTTCCACACTATCTGCTTCTTAGGAGACTCTGGCTTCCATGAGCCTTATTTCCAGACTCCTATCTCCAGGCACACGTCTTTTCAGGCAATCACCTGAATAAGTCCCCTTCCGAGAATCTCTTCCTGCTTTCCCAACCAACTTCTGACCCCATTTCCCCATATGTAACATGAAGATATTACTATCAAACTTAGAGTTGCAATGAGAATTAAAATACTGGCTTGGTGCCTGTGGCTCAAGTGGCTAAGGCGCCAGCCACATACACCTGACCTGGTGGATTCGAATCCAGCCCGGTCCACCAAACAACAATGACGGCTGCAACCAAAAAATAGCCAGGCGTTGTGGCAGGCGCCTGTGGTCCCAGCTACTTGGGAGGCCGAGGCAAGAGAATCGCTTGAGCCCAGGAGTTGGAGGTTGCTATGAGCTGTGATGCCAGAGCACTCTACCCAGGAGGACAGCTTGAGGCTCTGTCTCAAAAAAAAAAAAAAAGAAAAGAAAAGAAAATAGAATATTTCCATCACCCCAAAAAGTTTCCTCTGGCCTGTTTCCAGGCAAACCACAGGCAACATTGCACTGACTTCTATCACCATTGATTAATTCTGTCTGTTCTGAAATTTATATAAGTAGTATCATACAGTATCTGCGTTATTTGGCTGTTTTTCACAGAAAAAAATTTTCAAGATTAATCTGAATTGTCACAGATTGTAATGGCTTATTTTGTTTTATTCGCAATTCCTATTGTATGAATATACCTATACCTCAAAAAGTCAATGTCATTAAAAAGACCAGGAAGGAGGCTCAGTGCCTGTGGCTCAAGTGGCTAAGGCCAGCCACATACATCTAAGGTGGCGGGTTCGAATTCAGCCTGGGCCACCAAACAACAATGATGGCTGCAACCAAAAAATAGCTGGGCATTGTTGCAGGCACCTGTGTTCCCAGCTACTTGGGAAGCTGAGGCAGGAGACTCGCTTGAGCCCAGGAGTTGGAGGTTGCTGTGAGCTGTGATGCAATGGCACACTACCCAGGGGGACAGCTTGAGGCTCCGTCTCAAAAAAAAAAAAAAAAAACCCGACCAGGAAGGAGACTCATAAAAGATGAGTCCAAATGTAGTGCATGAACTTAAGATTAGATCTTACTTAAAACCAAAAACCCTAAAGAGACATTATTTGGACAATGGGGAAATGTAAATATGGACTGGTTATTAGGTATTATTAGGGAAATAGTTTTAGTTTTTGTAGCTTACTAAGTCTTTCCTTGGCACCTCTCTCTGATTTCTCCATTATTGGCACTGTCCTAAACCGTTCTAGGACACTGGCCCTCATCTTTTTAATTCCACCATTCCCATAAAAATAATTGAGGCTATCAATTCTTTCCGAATAGCTTCATTGAAATATTACTCACATATCATACAATTTACCTATTTTTTTTCTTTTTTGTTAGAGACAGAGTCTTACTTTATCGCCCTTGGTAGAGTGCCATGGTGTCACAGCTCACAGCAACCTTCAACTCCTGGGCTTAGGCAGTTATCTTGCCTCAGCCTCCCAAGTAGCTGGGACTACAGGCGCCCACCACAACACCCGGCTATTTTTTTGTTGTAGTTTGGCCAGGGTGGGTTTGAACTCGCCACCCTTGGTATATGGGGCCGGCGCCCTACTCACTGAGTTACAGGCGCTGCCCACAACTTACCTATTTAAAGTGTACAATTATAATGGTTTTCGGTATATTCACAGTTGTGTAACCATCACGCCAATCAACTTTAGAGCATTTTTTTTTTTTTTTGAGACGGAGCCTCAAGCCATCCCCCTGGGTAGAGTGCCATGGCATCACAGCTCATAGCAACCTCCAACTCCTGGGCTTAAGCGAGTCTCCTGCCTCCGCCTCCCAAGTAGCTGGGACCACAGGC
>CAUYQV010116898.1:0-10076 GCA_963574575.1 Galagoides demidoff
TTGTGGCGGGCGCCTGTGGTCCCAGCTACTTGGGAGGCGGAGGCAGGAGACTCACTTGAGCCCAGGATTTGGAGGTTGCTATGAGCTGTGATGCCATGGCACTCTACCCAGGGGGATAGCTTGAGGCTCCGTCTCAAAAAAAATAAAAAAACTGGGCTACAGGCACCAAGCCAAGAAATTCACCTTTAATTACTTCATCAATCACTTGATAAAATTAAACCAAACAAAAACTTAAAAATGCAAACTTATCGGCCAGGCACAGTGGTTCATACCTATAATCCCAGCACTCTGGGAAGTCAAGGCAGGTGGATTGCCTGAGCTCACAGGTTCAAGACCAGCCTGAACAAGGGCAAGACCCCATCTCTGAAAATATAGGGTGTTGTGTCTACCTCCCCCTTAGCTAGTGGGGAGGCTAAGGCAAGAGGATGGCTTGAGCCCAAGAGTTTGAGATTGCTATGAGCTATAACCCCATCATACTCTACCAAGGGTCACTGAGTGAGATCCCTCCCTCCACCCCCCCAAAAAAGAACTAGCTGAGAACAGGGACTGACACCTATAATCCTGGTACTTTGGGAAGCTGAGGTGAAAGGATCATTTGAGCCCAGGAGTTCAGAGGTTGCACTGAGCTATGATCACACCACTCCACTTACTCCAGCCTGAGTGATAGAGTGAGATCTTTTCTCTTAAAAATAAAATAAAATTGGCTCAGCACCTGTGGCTCAAGTGGCTAAGGCGTCAGCCACATCCACCTAAGGTGGTATGTTTGAATCCAGCCTGGGCCCACCAAACAACAATGACAGCTGCGACCAAAAAATAGCCGAGCATTGTGGCAGGCACCTGTGGTCCCAGCTACTTGGGAGGCAGAGGCAGGAGACTCACTTGAGCCCAGGAGTTGGAGGTTGCTGTGACCTGTGATGCCACAGCATTCTACCCAGGGTGACAGCTTGAGGTTCTGTCTCAAAAAAAAAAAAATTGAAAAATTAAATTAAATTAATTAAAATAAAAATATTAAATGTTAAAAACATTTTACATGTAAAAAGTAGTCAGAAGAAAGGAATGAATATGAAAAAATAAAAATTAAACTGACAACTGACTTCTCTAAAACAAAAATAGAGACAGAAGTGAAAGCTTAAATGAGCAATGAGAAATTAAAATAACTGTCAACCCACCAAAAATAGGCAAAGGCAAAATAAAGAGAAATAAAACCTGAGAGAATTCACCACCAAAAGATAAGACTGCTTAAATATTTTCAAGAGCCTGCTCAGAGAAGGGGAACTAAGCAGAGTGGAAGTGGTGGGGATTGAGGAAATAGAACACAAGAGAAGGCACAGAGACTGAAGATGGGATTGGGAGGGCTGACTCAGCTGATGGCTGCAGCCAGCCCCAAAACACAAAATCAGCTTTATTTTATAGTATTTCAGCAGGGTTGTTTATAGAGAAATGGCATAGACAAAAGACATATTTTTGGTCTTAACAATATGATTGGAAAATGTAAATAACTTTGACAAATACAAATTGTCCTTTACTTACATATGTTAAGTAAAAAGGAAAAGATCACAACGATTTCTGCATAGTTCCTAAAGATTAACTAGACAAAGAAAGAGCTACTGTGTTGGCTTAGCACCTGTGGTTGGCAGGGTTCGAAGCGCCACATACACCTGGCCTGGCAGGTTCGAATCCAGCCCAGCCCGCCAAACAACAATAATGGCTACAACCAAAAAAAATAGCCAGGCATTGTGCAGGCAACTGTAGTCCCAGCTGCTTGGGAGGTGGAGGCAGGAAAATCTCTTGAGCCCAGGAGTTGGAGGTTGCTGTGAGCTGTGATGCCACAGCATTTTACCCAGGGTACCAGCCTGAGGCTCTATCTCAAAAAAAAAAAAAAAAAAAGAGCTATTGTGAGTTCTGGCAGAGAGAGCATGAAGAAAGGAATATGTTTGTTTTGGTTAAGGAGGAAGAGCAGTTGGGGTTTCATTCTCTGAATGTTCTCCAGGCTGTGGGAGCCCTGCCACCTAAGGGCCTGCTCTCCACAAAGGATGAATTTCAAACATAAGTAAAATTAAACAAAGCACAGGAAATGTGTGGCTAAATTAAATATACATTAACTCCATAAAATAATGATGACATGTGGTGTTGCAGGAAGACTGGACCCAATGGAGAGAAAGAGCACCCAAACACCATGTTTATAAGAGAAAGAGCTGTATTCACTGGCTGGGAGCTTATGGCATAGAAGAATTCCAAATTGCCATGCTCCCCAACTGGCTTGGTCGTTTCCCTTTTTATCTCCAGTCAAAAAGTTCCAACCCATAGGTACCATTTCTACTTGCCAGTTTGAATCAAGCGGGAGATACTATTCCAGCCCCCACAAAACTATAAGATTTTGCAGAAATGGAAATTTCCAAGTTCCAGGAAGTTAAGTTTACAAATTCCCAAGAGCTGAGTCACCATGGAGAGGACCGGACAGGTGTATCCTTGTGGTCTCCTTGAGAAGATGTGTTCTACTGGACTTCACCCTGTTATAACAATCGCGACCTAGAAAGACAGACTCGGACCCCACTTACACGCAATCAATTGGTGATTTTATTGCACCTGCACAGGGGGCCACTGCTCAAAGTGCAGGGCAAGTTGTTTATATATATATATTTTTTTTTTTTCCTTTTTGTAGCTTAAGCAAGCAAGTGGTCAAAAAGTGGAACTTTGCAGTTAGCTTGGGGTGGGGTGACAGCTTGGTTGACAATGGATACATCTTAAATAACAATGGTTATAGTTATGTAACAATGATTATCGCTTGGGTAGTATAACTTAGGTAGGTTTCCACCATTGTTCATCCACTGGGAACTTGGAGGGTTTTTGTGAAACTTGGGACTTCCTGTGCTTCTGTGTTCCGAAGGCTTTTCTCAGAATTGCCCTGGGGGGGGTTCATGGAACAAACTGGGAGCTTGCCCATGGGGCAAGGGAATGGGCTGGGAGCTTGTCTGTAGGGCAGGGGAACGGACTACGAGCTTGCACATGGGTCAGGGGAACAAGCTGGGAGCTTGCCCATGGGGCAGGGGAAAGGGCTGAGAATTTCCCTGTAGGGTGGGGGAACAGGCTGTGAGCTTGCCCATAGCATCCCCACTGGTTTTTTGGGGAATCAAACCCTTGATTCATATGAATCATTGGGGAGGGGTTGATAGTGGGTATGTAATACTATTAGTTTTAAGGTTTGGAGTCTGTGTTGTAAGAATGCCAAGAGGCAGTTGAAAATGATGGGACCACATATTATTGCAATTAAGAGGAGGAGGAGGGGTCCTGCTATGGCTAACAGAAGGGTTGTGAGCCACGGGGACTAATTAAATAATGTTTTGTACCAATTATTATTTTCTCTCTGTTGTTCCTCCCATTCGTGCAGCCTTTTTCTGACTAGGGCTAAGCTGTTTTTTATGACTCCAGAATGCTTAGAATAAAAACAACATGTTTCCCCTACGGCCCTACAAAGTCCTCCTTATTTCAGAAAGAGTAGATCTAAACCTCTTCTATTTTGGAGGACCACTTCTGCAAGTGAGTTTAAGGACTTTTCTAAGTGAGTAACAGAAGTCTCTAAGTTCCGGAGGTCTGAATCAATTTCAGGGGTGAGTGCTTTAAAACGTGGGCTGAGGGGCCCACTGGCCAGAGCTGTGGTGCTCATGGCCATGGAGACAGCTAATCCTATGCCTACAAGTAGGGGTACTAAAATGGGGGCTCTAGTTTATCTTTGTAGGCTGAAAAGGTTTTCTCTTCCTCCTTCCCCAGAGTAAATGTAGACTTGGGGAACAATATGGGCTAGTATGCAGACTTGGGAGGGGTGTTGTACAATATTACGGAATTTACACAAGGGGTTAAACTGGTGGAGCATGCGAACCAAGTTCCTGTAGGAGTTACTAAGTGATAAGGAGATGCAGCTGGGGGGTGGGAGGAGTTTGTGACTTGTGTGACCTGTAGGCAATTATCTTGGTAGGGGGTGGTTCATAATGGATAGACTGGTGACATAATATACCACACTTTCCCCTGAAGATCTCCCATATGCTGTTATTCTGTTGAAGGGTGCTGGCTGAAGCATTAAGTATCTGGGTCAGGGACTGTCCAAGGGTGGCATTTGTAGCCACTCCTACATAGTACAGTGGGGCTGGGTTAAGGCAGTTAACCAGTTATAAGGCAATTGTTTGTTAGATTGGTATTTGTGGTATTTGCAAATTTAAACACTGCATCTAAAAGGGCCAGTTTAGAAGATGAGGAAGCGGGAGTGGAAGTAGCAGGAGATAGTATTTGGTCCAGGATGGTGGGGATTGGGACTAGTGGGGGAACCCGAGGGGCTCTGGATTGAGGATAAAATTTGGGCCTATTGGTTTGATAGGCAATGGCCGGGGTGGGGGGGGAGGTTGTGAATGGTAAACAAAATACCAGGGTCAGGTCCATGGACATACAGCCTGAGACCCCAGGTTAGGCCTGTTCCCCATTCTCCTTTCCACCAGCCTCTTATGAATAATTTTTTAGGGTTGCAGTTAAATTTGTGGGCACAGGGGCCCAGAACATTTTTATGGAATCCTATCTGTGGATCCTTTGTTATTCCCCACGATGCCACAGTCTCACAGCCCTAGCTCTTACAGTAATAGTCCCCTGGTCCTCCACAGGATGTTGATGTGGCAGGGCAGATATAAAGTCTAAGCCTTTCATACCTTCAGCTCCTTGCCAACTTTTGCAGTCTGGTCCCATCCCATACCTGGCTATAAAGCCCCCAGTCCAGCTGTATCCAAGTAAAGTGCAGAGGTCGAAGTGGAAGGCTGGCTGGGTGTCGGTTGCTGAGGTGCAGGTGACTTCAGTGCCATCTTCGGTATGGGAGAGAATCCAATTTTGGGGGGTGAGTTGGTGTTGGTCGTGGTAGTGTCCCCTCCTACCAACTCCTTGGCTGGCGTGGAGCAGGCAGGTGAAGATGAGGAGGGAGATCTGCACAGTCAAAGTTTTAGGGGGTCTTCGGTGGGCTTGAGGTGCCATGTTGGGTGGATGTGGTGCTCTGTGGCCTTCTTGGTGTGGGTATAGTGGATCTACGACTTCTTCCCTCCAACTTTGATGGCTGCTGGGGTAGTTAAGATAACAGGGTAAGGACCCTCCCATCGGGGGGGCTAAGGTTTCTGGGTTATGTTTCTTTACCCAAGTCCAGTCTCCAGGTTGGAGGTTGTGCAGCTGTTCCAGGGGTGAGGTATTGGCAGGCTCAGATGTAGTTGGCTGGATAGCATCTTGGAGGTCCATGTGTAGTTTTTGCAGGGCCTGTAATGAGCTCAAATGTTTGTGGTTATGGATGGGGGCTATCAGCTCATCAGTTAGTTTTGGGATTATAGAGGGCTGGGCTCCATGGATTATTTCAAAGGGTGTTAAACCTTGGAGGTAGGGGGTACATCGAGCCACAATAGGGCAAAGGGGAGGAGGTCTACCCAGTTGCCGCCAGTTTCTATATGCAATTTGGTTAAGGTTTCCTTTAATGTTCGATTCATCCTTTCCACCCTTCCTGAACTTTGGGGCCTACAGGCACAATGTAACTTCCATGTAATTTTTAAAGCAGCTGCCTGGTTTCTAGAGACCTGGGCTATGAAGGCCGAGCCATTATCAGACCCCAGGGTGAGAGGCAATCCGAATCGGAGGATGATGTCAGTGAGAATGTGTTTTGCCACTGTCAAGGCTGTTTCTTTTTTACAAGGGAACGCTTCTGACCAACCTGAAAAGGTATTAATTAAAATGAGGAGGTATTTATATCCGTATTGCCCTGGCTTGATTTCAGTGAAATCGAGTTCCCACAAAATCCCAGTGCTCCCCCGAGTTGGTGCCTTGGAGGTGTGGCCCCATGTGGTAGGGCACACGGGTTGCATTTACCCTGTTACATGAAAGGCATCTGGAGGCTGTCCCCTTAGTCCATTTGCAGAGGCAGGGAACGTACAGGTGCTTGGAGATGAGTTGCCTGAGTTTTGTGGCCCCAAGGTGGCTTCCCTAGTGTAGCTGGTCCACAGGTTGTCATCCTAATGTCTCCAGGAGGAAGGGGCAACTGTGTAGGCAAATAAGCCAGTCTCAAGGACCTATTAGGCAATCCAGGTGATTGCTTTCTTCTCGGTCTGTTTCTGAGTAGACTGGTGATGGTAGTAGTAGGCGGTCTGGTAGGACTGGAAGGATGTGGAGGGGCTCCATTGGTCTTAGGACAGCCACCTTGGCCATTTGATTGGCCAGTATATTTCCCTTTGCGATGGGGGAGTCTGTTCTTTGGTGTCCGTGGCAATGGATGATGGCCAGCTGCTCGGCAGCCAGATAGCTTCCAGTAGGGCCAGGATCTCTTCTTTGTTTTTGATGTCCTTTCCCCTAGAAGTCAGGAGTCCCCTCTCCTTGTACAGGGCCTCATGGACATGGGCTATGGCAAACGCATACTGGCTATCTGTGTATATGTTGGCCGCTTTTCCTTCAGCTACTCACAGGGCTTGTGTAAGGGCAATAAGCTCTGCTTTCTGAGCTGAAGTTCCGTGTCCCAATGCCTGTTCCCAAAGGACCTCTGTGAGAGTGGTAACTGCTGCCCCAGCTACGTGTTTACCTTCATAGATGTAGCTACTGCCGTCCATGAACAGGTCTAGGTCGGTGGCTTGGAGGGGTGTGTCTCTTAAATCTGGTTGCAGGCAGGAGAGGGTGTCCAGTGTGTTCAAGCAATCATGAATGGGTCGTGCTGGGTCATCATCCAGCAGGAGGGTGGCTGGGTTTAAGATGGCTGTTTTGAGAAAAGTTCCTTGGGGAGGGTCAAGAACCAATACTTGGTACTGAGTGACACAGGAGTTGGAAATCCATCAGTCGGGGTGGGGGCTTTGGAGGAGGGCTTCCATAGTGTGACTACTTGTAGGTCCTGTCCCAGGGTCAGTTTCTTTGCTTCTTGGACCAGCATGGCTGTAGTAGCTATAGCTCACGTAGAGCTTGGCCATCCCAAGGTAACTGGGTCCAACTGCTTGGAGAGGTAAGTGACAGGTCTCTTCCAGGGGTCTAGGGTCTGGGTAAGACCTTTGCCACACCCTTGGTCTCAGCTATGAAGAGTTGGAAGGGCTTGGTGATGTCAGGCAGGGCCAGGACAAGCGCAGAAGTGAAGGCACGTTTTAGTTGGTTGAAGGCATCCTGTTCAGCCTGTCCCCATTGGAGGGGCTTGTCGTCTCCACTTGTGCTTGCATATAGGGGATTGGCTATTTCTGCAAAGCCCAGGGTCCACAAACAACAGTACCCGATGACCCCTAGGAATTCATGTACTTGCCTCTTGGTAGCTGGGGGATGCAGAGGATGGCTTTGATCCTGCTCTTGGAAAGAGGGGGCAATATGGAGGTGTCGGTCTTGCCTTCCTCTGACTTTGAGACCTGGGTCTTAGTTGTATTTAACTTGCACAGATAATTTATAAACATTTTAAATCTTCTTTAACTTTTGCCCTGCCTTTCATTTTTTAAAATAACTGTTCTGTTTCAGGATAAATTTATTACACAATGTTCTTTCCTTATACAATGTCATTTTTCTTTCTAATTTTTCTTACTCCCTAAATTTTACTTTTTACAAAACAGGATTACAGTTAACCATTCACTTGCTAAACTGATAATTAGAAGGTTTTAAAAGGCAAGAATTTTTTTATATAAAGACACAGTTTTTCTAATAATTTAAATAATGTAAAAATTATTACATTTTACAAATGAGAGACATTTGTGAAATATAACATTGATACAGGATCTTCCCAATCAGGACTAGACAGGGAATTCTTATTTTTCAGGCTCAGGTGAGCTCAGAAATCAGATTTCCATTTCTAGGCACAAACACATTGCAGGACATACCCTTTGAGTCTTAGTAAGGTTATGAACAAAGCAGTCCCAAACATTTTGGAAGGCTCCACTTTGAGTAGGGAGTATATACTCTAATTTTTTTGACCCCCCCAAACTGCAAAGATTTAATAACCTTGCCCAAGGTGTGGGGCTGTATTTATTTATTTGTTAGAATACCCATTCAATTTGTAAAGGTATAAATTTATCAAGTTCTGGAAATTTTTTGGAGGCAGGACAGGGGTGACCCTGCCTAGACTGAAAATTTTTGTTTCATTCTTATACTATTCTGCCCAAATGTTGGAACAGGGAATGGCCCCGGTCCAGGTATTGTTTAAGGAAGAGAATCAGGGCTGTTTTGGTTAAGGGCCACAACAAGGAAGCAATAGCTAAATCCTACAAAAGTACCCACTTGCCACCTGGGAGCCGTGTCCCAAGTGCAAGGCAAGTGGTGGGGTCAAGGTGGATAGGCTGGCTGAGGATGGACCCAAGAGGGGAGATAGAGGCAGTAAGGTGGGAAAGCCAGGTGTCTGCCAAAAGAAGTGGGCAAATTTTCATATGCAGTGAAAAGAATCAAAACTCCTCTTACTATGTCTGAATTTTTAGCCAGTCATCACTGCTATTGCCAACGGCAACCTTGTTGCCTGCATAAGTGAGAATGAAGGCTTAACAGGAAATGTGATTGGATGACAAAATAAATGTACTAACAAGTCAATAGGGTGGGAATTTTGGACCCACCAGGGGATAATATTATTATAAAAATCTACTCAATTACTTTCTCTTGAGTGATGGCAACTAAGAGTACCACAATCAGGCAAATGTTAATCATGAGAATTCTGAAAGGAAAGACAGTCTGAGTAACAACACTTGTTAGTGGGAGAATAGAAGGGACAAGTCACTGGGGTCTTTAGAAGAATCCTCCCCAGGAGACAGAAAAAGGAGGGGCCCAAAAGTATGGTGATGATGCAGCATCAAAGAATTAGGGGGATGCAGAAGGATTAGAACTAGGTGGGGACAGAAGTATGAATAAGGTCACATGTTCCCTGGTGGACCAGTCTGGGGGGGCAGTGCTACCAAGCATAATACCAATAACAAGGATGAAGAGACCAGTGACTGCCAGGCCAAAGATGCACCAGATGGTGAAGGGTGTAGGACATACAAGAACAAGTAGGTAAATAAGGCAGTTTCAGAAGGAGTAAAGTCTTGAAGTGTCTCTTGAAAGAAAAGATCGGAAATCACTCACAAATATTTTTAAGACTGTTTCAGGCCAAGACTAATCTTCCAATAAACACTGAACAAATGACACAAAATGACAAGACAGACATGGGCCTGACAAGAACAATGTTTAATAATCTACACTTACTTTCTACTCCTGTACTCTCAAAATCAGTACCAGAACACACTTTTATATACTTTTTGACAGGCCTGTGGGTGATCTAACATCCCAGGAGTTGATTGGACCCCTATTTTCATTTTAATGGTGTTTCTGGTGACAGGTGTTGACACACATTTCTGGGAGTCCCTGACAGGCCAGTAGGGCTGAGGCTCCCCACTGGTTGGGTTATTCTACCGACACATGCTTTCACACATCTCTGAGAGCCTCTGATAGGTCAATAGTCTGGCAACCCAGGATCCCTGCTTAAAGTTACTGTCCCTTCGGCCTTTTCTTAGAGGTTTTTAAGGGCTTTATACAAATTACAACAAATGAATTTAACAAACAGTTACATATTTTCACAACAATTCACAATAAGTAAGCACAACAAAATAATATTAATAGTTACATTAGGGTCTGCAGACACTAGCTAAAAATAGATGTTAAAGTGGCTTACCTCCCAAGGTGGACTCACAGGTGAATTTAGGGGTGATCATTAGCGGGTCTCCTGAGGCCTCCAAGTTTTCCGGGGACCCTGGGATGTTTCCAGGGGACGCCTCTCCTCAGAGGGACCACAGCCTACTCTCCTCCTGGAGGCCGCCTAAGGATTGGCTGAATACACGCCAATCAGAATAATGTTAAGCAGCTGCTGTTTTTTTTTTGTTGTTGTTTGTTTGTTTGTTTGAGACAGAACCTCAAGCTGTCCCCCTGGATAGAGTGCTGTGGCATCACAGCTCACAGAAACCTTCAACTCCTGGGCTCAAGCAAGTCTCCTGCCTCAGCCTCCCAAGTAGCTGGAACCACAGGCACCCACCACAACACCTGGCTATTTTTTTTGGAGGGGAGGGTTGCAGCCATCATTGTTGTTTGGTGGG
>CAUYQV010116900.1:0-26520 GCA_963574575.1 Galagoides demidoff
GTGGTCCCAGCTACTTGGGAGGTGGAGGCAGGAGACTCGCTTGAGCCCAGGAGTTGGAGGTTGCTATGAGCTGTGATGCCATGGCACTCTACCCAGGGGGATAGCTTGAGGCTCCGTCTCAAAAAAAAAAAAAAAAACAGAAGCCATTAATAAAACCAAAAACAGAAAACACTACAGAAAATTAATAAAACTAAAAGCTAGTTCTATGAAAAGATCAATAAAATTAATAAATCTCTCAAAACAATGACAAACAAGAAAAAGAGAGAAAATACAAATTACCAACATTAGGAATGAAAAAGTGGATGGCACTACACCTCACTGATATTATTAAGATTATAATTGAATACTATGAATAATTCTATACTCATAATTTGACAACTTACAAAAAATTGATCAATTTCTCAAAAATCACAAACTGCAAAAACTTAATCAAGATGAAAGATAACTTGAGTAGCCCTAAAACTGTTTAAGAAATTAAATTTGTAGTTAAAAACCTTCTATAAAAGAAATATCTAGGTCTAGATGGTTTCACAGGAAAGTTTTACCAAATTTTTAAAGAAAAAAACCCATTAGTTCTAAACATTCTATTTGAGAAAATAGAAGAGAGAACACTTCTTACCTCATTTTATAAGGCCAATGTTACACTGATACAAAAACCAGATAAGGACATTTCAAGAAAAGGAAAACTATAAACCAATATCCTTTGTAAATACTGACACAAAAGTCCTCTATAAAATTTTAGCAAGTTGAATTCTGCAATGTATAAAAGAAATGATAAACTATGACCAATGGGGGTTTATCTGTGAATACAAGGGTGGTTCCATATTTGACATCTGTCAATATAATTCACATTTTAACACTTAATGGTGAAAATTTAAATATACTATTTAAATAGCTCAAAAATTATGGATGGAAGACATTTAAAAAATAAACACTTTAATACAGGTGAGGTACACCATGTTCATGTATTAGAAGACTCAACGTAGTAAAGATGTTGATACCCCTCAAACTAATCTACAGCTACAATTTTTAGAGACATAATCAAATTGGTTCTAATATTTATATATAAAATAAATGGAATTAGAACAGTCAAAAACAATTTTGGAAAAGAAAATAAAGCTGGAAGAATTGCACTACCTGGATTTAGGATTTCCTATAAAGCTATACTAATCCAGACAGTATGGTATTGGTGAAGGGATAAACATACAGATCAATAAAACAAAATAGAGAGTTCAGAAAGAGATCCACACAATTATGGCCAGTGGTTCTGATAAATGCTTAAAGGAAATCTAATGGGAAAGGATCAGTCTCTGGGCCTGATCCAGATGGTATAAAAGAGAATCTCTGGCTATAACCCATCTCTCTGCCTCTTTGCCTACTTGCTATGGCAATGGAAGCTTGTTCACTGTCTATGGTGAACATACCTTGCTTTGTAAACTTTCCTACTCTGTAGACCTATCTTTCTCTTCCTTAATAAACTTTCTTTCAGCTTGCCTTACTTTGAGGTGTTTCTTCATTTTTCTACCAAGAGTGCTCCAAGATCCGAGGACCCAAGAAGCTGTCTGGAACTCTGACATTTTAGGATACAGACAGCTGCCTTAAACCCCAACACATTTATATACAAAAGAAAAATTAACCTTGACCCAAACTTCACAATTTGCAGCAGAAGTTAACTCACTATGATTTATAAATTTAAGTATAAAAGATAAAATTATAAACCTTGTAGGAGAAAAGATAAGAGAAAATCATTGTGAGTAGGAGTTAAGCAAAGAATTCTTAGTGATAACAACAAAAACACAATCCATAATAGAAAAAAAACTGTTAGATGGGATAGTATCCAAATTTAAAACTTCTGTTTATGTTCAGACAAAAGTCTGTACAGTAATATTTATAGTCATTCTACTCATAATTGCTGAAAACTGGAATCAACTCCAAAGACTTTCAGTACATGAACCATGGCCACACAATGGAATATTACTTGGTAATGAAAAAGAAAGAACTGTTGATACATGCAGCATATAAATGAATTTCAAAAGCTTTATGCTCAGTAAGAGAATCGATCTCAAAAGAGTGTACTCAATGAGTGTTTTTATATGCCATCCTAGAAGACAAAACCATGCTAATTAAGAACAGATTAGAAGTTGCCCAGGGTCTAGAAATATGGGAAAGTATGAACAAATATAGACAGTCTAGGGATATTTAGGGGGTTATGTAGCTATTCTTTATCCTGAATGTGGTGGTTACACAAATCCATACATGATTAAAATTCATAAAACTCTATATTGAGGAAAACAGTCAATTTCACATTATGCTAATATGAAAAATAAATACACAATAGGGTTAGGAAACTTTAATTCACCTCTTTAAATGTTAATTTTTTTCTTTTACTTGAGGTTAAGAGAACCAGGAAAAAAGTACTGATTTGACTTTATAAAATTGGCAAATCCTGCAGGTCAGAAAATATTGTAAACAATATTAAAAAACAACAGACACATTGGGAGAAAATATTTGCAACATGTTTAACAGGAAAAAGTATAATGTATATAACATACGAAGGAAAATATTTGAAACATATTTAACAGGAAAAGTGTAATGTATATAATATAAAAAAGTGCCTTTCTAGGGAGGTGCCTATGGCTTTAAGGAGTAGGGCACAGGCCCCATGTGCTGGATGTGGAAGGTTCAAACCCAGCCCTGGCCAAAAACTGCAAAAAAAAAAAAAAAAAAAAAAAAAAAGAAAGAAAGAAAAAGAAAAAAGGTACCTTTCTATTAAAAAGAAAAGATAAATAAGCCAATAGGAAAAAATATACAAAATATCTGAAGAGGCAATTCCCAGAAAATCCAAATGATCAATAAACATCTGAAAAGATGCTGAACCACAATAGTAATCAGGAAAACAAACATCAGAAAACATGTCATATTTTTCACCTAAAATGTTCAACTTGAAAAAGATGATAGACGGGATAGTATCCAAATTTAAAACTTCTATTCATGTTTAGACAAAAATCTTTACAGCAATATTTGTAGTCATTCTACTATTTTATGAATTTTATTTAATTTTAATGAAGAAATTGACCCACTTTTGGTGGGAATGAAAATTCATGACACCTTTTTGGAGACAATTTGACAGTTTTAATCAAGATTTTAAAGCAATACCCTTTAACTCAGCAATTCCCATTTCTAGGAATTTTTCCTCTTAAGGAAATATTTGCAGATATGTATAAGGATGTATGTGTAAGGATGTATGTTGTGGCATTGTTTACATTAATAAAAAATTATTAACAAGATAAATACTAATTAGAGGTTACTGATAAGAGGTTTAATGAATTATGGTAATTCATATTGAGAAATAATATTTAGACTATAATATATAGTGTCTATATATTAGACACTATAATGAGAGTGAACTAAATCAATATGCTTTGACATAAAAATACCTCCTAACAGATTATGAAGTATAGTGGCAAGTATACAACAATATGTATATCATGGTGATGATTTATTAAAAACAAAACAATTATATACATGTATAATGCTATATGTAATATATACATGTATGCATACACATATAAACATATACTCTATTAATGCAAATATGCACATATATCACATGTATACATGTGTGTCTAAATGTATATGGATATACATATATACACATATATATTATTGATACATGTATATACACACATATATAGGTGTGTGAATGTACGAAAAACAGTTTGGAAGGTTACGTGTTGAATTGTTTTTTATAGTTTCCCATGTGGTAGGTAGCTAAAGCGGGAGCAGGCAGTGTGAAAGGGGACAGTATCTGCTTTCTAACAGGAGATTAGTTAAAAGTCCTTAAATTAGAATGAATTTAGGAGGGTTTAATCATTCACAAAGTTGTGGGCAGGCTGTATAGAAGAAGAGAATGCAGGGCCCTGGGTCTAGAAACTGCCCACCATCCGTGGGTTTGAAGGACAAGGGCAGAGCTAGGTTCTGGAACCTAGCAGAAGAGAGGGAGGGGCAATGGGACAACAGCTGATCTGAGAGGAGCCTGGGCCTTTGGTCAAGGAATTAATATAGTCTCTGGTGAACACTCTGGGAAGCAGCCAGAGCCACGATGCCTGACCAATTGCAGTTCCCTCTTATTTTCCTGCTGGGATCCTCATTGGCTGAATCCTGTGGAGATCGGGGGACAGAGAAGCCATCCCCATCTGTAGGCCCAGGGTAGAGATCTGGGTGGGAGAGAGTGGAGAGGGAGTTGGATGGCATGAGGAAGACCTCTCATGCAGGCATCTTTATGTCTAACACAGCATTCTCCTGTATTGTGTGAATCATTAATAATAAAAATGTGTCATTTGTTATGTGAAAAAAAGAATGCCAGGCTCCCATCTATTTCTGGAAGATAAGTTCCAAACTCTGAGTCCAAAATATCCTCATCCAACAGAAGGGTCTTACCGTTTCAACTCACCACAAGAATCCAGTGGTTCAGAATGAGTAGGGGTGGTGGCCTCATTTGGAGCCCACCCAGAATCAATTATCCTGCTTAATGGGCCCTGGTTGTATTTAGGCCTCCCCTCGTCTCCTGTGCATGAGACTGTACTTCTGGGGGAACCCGGGGGTGGTGGTGGACTGGTCTAAGGGTGATTCCCTTCCCCTTTGCAGTGGCAGGGAATGGGAAGGTGATCTAATCTGGCCAATAAGGCAAGTTAGAAGGCCTCTGAGAATTCTTCCTCACTCTCAGAGAACCACAGGGTCAGACAGGGTCAGTTCTTTCCTGACAGTGTCACATGTGGATACACTGGCTGGAGCTGTCATCAGCTTGCTACCAGCACAGAGGATGGCAGAGCTCAGAGAGATGACTGGCTCCCTGACCACATCAACCAGCCCTGGGGCCCTGAGGATCCCACCATTTCTGGACTTTCTGCTGTGTGAGAAAATGTGGTTTCCACAATGCATGTTTCCTGGAGCCCAAGGAAGCATCTTGCTGGATTCTGAATCTTGAGAACCACAGTCCCTCTCCCAGGGCCATGCTCTTGGGTTGAGGCCAGACTGCTTCCAGAAGGCAGCTCACATCCCACTGCCACTCTTCTGACCCAGCTTCCAGCATGGAGGGCTCCTTTATATGAACTGACCACAGGTTTTTTGGCCAATATGTACTGATCTGAAAAACATTGTGGTTTTGAGCTGCCACATTAAAATTGAAGTCAAGCTTTGATCAGTACAAATAGATTTATTAAGTCCTTTCAAAATTAATTATTTACAAGGTAACATATTTTGATGATAATGTGATTCTATATATTCCTCACAGAACACATTGAACATGGGGGGAAAGTAAAAAGAAGAAAATAAATATTTTATATTCATACATGACTGTTAATATTTGTGTGAAAAAAAAGTTTTAGCTTTTTTTCCACACAGATATGAACTTTGTTTACTTTACAAAGTGAAATCAAACCCCACCCATTGCTTTATAAGATGCTTTACCTGCTTAATCTCCTACATCACCAACACCACACATGTGGTTGCCTTGGGCCTACTGCATGGGTGAGACAGATGTGTTTACTGCTTCTGTGTGTCTCAGCAGTTAGGTTGGTTCTAATTCTTAGAGTCTGTTTTGCTAACAGGAGAGAGGAAGGAAAGGGAAGGGAGTAATGGGAATTTAGTATTCAAATATTAAACTTGAACATCCATAAATTTGAGTAGTAAATTGTAATTGCTCCTCAGAGTAAGTACCCAAGGAATTAATAACTTACTCTTTTGTATGATGCTCTTCTTGGGTGGCACATCACATGAGCCTCCCTTTGAATTTAACCAGGCAAGGCACATGGACAGGTTCCTGAACCACAGAATTCTGATTTTACATGTTAATACCAGTGTCCAGGTCATTGTGGGGAGCTGGGCTTTAATCATCTCCAACTTCTAGTTTGTACAATAGATTCAACAACCCAGCCTTTCTAGAGGTTCAGCACTGAAGCTGGACTGGCATTCCCAAAAGTGGAGGGTCATTCCAGGCATGTGTGTGTCATTGTGACTTATTGTGGTGGTTCATCAGCAAAATCTTTCCCTTGACTCCCTGTGGTAAGGTAATGTTAGTAATAGTCCATTATATATCTAGAGTTTACCAAAGGGCTTTCACCTCACTGTTTATTCTGATCACTACCACAGTACTTCAAGATAACGTGGCAAATGGATAAAGGTGGCAGGGAACCTCCTGCCACCTCCACATCTCCTGCCTCCCTGTCTCCAATTTCCATGCTGACCAGACCACACTGGGGATCAGGGTAACCATGCTTTAAAAATACTTGAATTACACAAATATTCTCTCCTCTGACCTGTTGCATCTGGTCTCATACGGCAAGCCTGCCAATGTCTAGATTTGGGGAGTGGGCCAGTCATTTCTATAACTTTCCTTGTGTGTGTAAACTCCAAATTCTCTGGTCTCCAGGGACTGGTTGGTAGTAAGAGTTGAATTTCCAGCAGAGGGACAAGACTCATTAAGCTTAATTGGGTCTAAGCAACAAGCTGCAATCCAGATGACTACAGGGTACAGGCCCTGGCTAATGACCAGCTAATGACAAAATGGTCTTTGCTCCCAGTTGCCACTGTTATTAGGATGTGTTGTGTGGCCCTGGCAATCTTCCTGGCCCCAGTCTCACCAGTGTTTCTCCTGTAGTGGTTTATGCTCTAATGACACAGAAGGAAACTGAGACTAAGGACCAGGTGTGACTTGCACACAGGTGTGTGGCTGGTAATAAAGAAGCTGACCCTTACTCCCAGGTTTCTCATCTTTAGTCATTGCACCAGAATCCCAACACTGTCTTCCTGAGATGTGGTCCACTTCTTGGCCAACCTTCCTTTTGTCAGTACTGATCAAAGGCAGCCTTTGCTCTGGGCACAAAGTTCCTCCTGTCTCTCACTCACCTTGTAGGCTCCCTCTTGCCATCCCTTCTCTCCTTTGACAGGGACAAAGCACAATGGCTGTTACAGCTCCCTCTTTTCCAGGAGCAGGAAATTTTAGTAACTAGTGTGCCATCTCCATGTTCAGCAGTGACATGGACAATAGGTAGTTCTTAGCAGTCTCAGGGATGGATCAGAAGGAATCTGTTTACAAACCCTGGTTCCAGCAGTCTTTCCTGCGTTCTCCCCCAGCAGTTTTTTATCTTTTATTTCCTCACATGATTTATTCCACTTCATTTATCACTGAGATAAAGGTATTTTTTGTACCTTCTGATTTTTTTCTAACTACCATGAAAACGGAATATAAGCAGTGTACAAACTCAACTTTCAACTTTCAGCTATTCAGCTTGAAAACTGCCTCATATATTTTACCAATTTCAAGTTGTTTTCTAAGAGATTGAAGGAAACATTTTTATGTCAATCTAGAGAAGCAAGCAATTTTCACAGAAATGGTAATACATCCAGTCTTTCTTATTTGCTTTTGGACTCATCATGAATAGTAAGCATTCTTTTCCTTTTGCCAGAAATAATGGCCTTGTGTTTATATTAAAACAAAATATATGTGTTGCAATACAAGTTTTAAAAGTCAAAGCTGAAATATGCTTTCTTCTCTAATATTATTTTCATTATCTCTATATATACTTTTTTAAAAGCCCACAGCATACCGACATCCGACTCACGAAAAGAGAACAATAGAAATAGAAATGGCCATTTTTCTCAAGAAATAGCTCCTTCCCACAGTCATGAAGATTATTTGGATTTAATCACTAAGGTTTCTAAACCCCTGCTCGTGCACCTGCACACACCTGCAGAGCACCCTCACTGCCTTCAGGTCAGGTAAGTTCCAGTTGCACACTGCTATCACACAAAGGTAGGTGTCAGTGACAGTGATAAACCTTCTGCTAGCCTGGTTCCATGGCCATTCCCTGTCTCTTGAATCTTTGAATTATTAGACAAAAGTCTTTGCAATGGTGTTTTCACAAACCAGAGTGCTAATGCTGAGCATCAGTGGGTGAAGGGATTAAGGAGAAACTTTAATCATTGGCTCTGGGACACACATCAAAAATGTGCTACCCAGGTGAGGCACACATGTGGAGGCCAAAGGTCTTCATGCTTATATCAAATGCATCAACACTCTGGTTCCCGAGCCCAAGTACAGGTGGGTTGTGTGAGACCCTAAAGGGGGAGCCAACTGCATCTGACCCTAAGTGGCCACTTTGAGGTGGACACACCACAGTTTCATCTTGCTGTCATGCCACTCTGTCGTCACCTTCCTTCCTGGTAAGTTTAAGCTGCCAGAGGTGGCTTGCCAGGCTGCTTGTTATGAGTGTGCTTTCAGCTTCATGGAGTAAATGCTTTACATTTGTAGTATCAGGTGAGGTAAGATGTTAAATGATATCCTTAACTATTCCCAGCCCCAGCCCTGGAAAGTTTTCTCAGTATTCTCAGTAGAGAGGATAGGGAGCTAAAGGAAAGGGGTTACCTTTTAAGCTCTCTAAGAGTTGGTGTCACTAGAGCAAACCCCCTCAGCAGTGTGGCCCTCTCCAACCCCAAAAGAAAGGTCAGCAGACAACAAATGATACAGCAGAGGTGGCACTGTAGTAGGAGGGGCAATTCTTCTGTGGCTGTGCTGCTCACATTGGCCCCCAATACCCAGTGAGGTGGAAGGCAGTGAGGTGCCCTTAGGGTTATCAGCAAAGGCAAGTTACCAGAAGGAGCTTGGAGTTCTGTTAACAACTCCCCCAAAAGGCATGGAATTCAATACCACTTTGTTACCCCTGCTCACCTCTGCTGAGGTCCCGATGAGGCATAGCTCCATTCTCGAAGGATTTGGAACCAGTCATTTTAGAGACCAACTTTACATCAGAAATTTTAATGGATACTCTAATTTTTAGGGGCAGGTAGTTATTTTCATTTAAGGACTGGTGAAAAAATCAGCTGACCTGTTACCAACTAGTTTAGGTACTGTCATGGGTTAAATGGTGTCCTCCAAAAAAAGATATCCTGAAGTCCTTACTCCTAGGGCCTAAAAATGTGAGCTTATTTGGAACTAGGTCTTCATAGAGTTAATCAAATTGATATGAGACCGTTAGTGTGGGCCCTGATCCAATATGATCAGTGTGTTTACAGGAACTGGAACTTGAATGTGGAGACAGGCTTGGAGGGAGGACGATATGAAATGACGGGCACAGTGCCACGTCAAGATGAAGGCAGAAATTGCCACATCCGGATGTCAGGGGACGCCAGTAACCGCAAGAAGCTCCTTCCCTTCGTATAAACCACCTGGTTTGTGTGAGTCGTTATGGGAGCCCTAGGAAAGTAACACGGGCGAAAACTAATCATAGAAAAATAATTCGATACTGACCAAAACAAGTTACTAGAGATATTTCTATTCTCTGGTATTGCACCATTGGTGGGTGGCATCAGGAAGATAGAACTTTAAGCCCTTTGCAGGGTCATTATCCAGTGATTGTACCACGTTTAAACAGGATACAAAGGCCAGCCTGTGAGCACGAGGCATCTTTAGTTCTGTGAGTGTAGTAAGAAAGTAAATCCTTTAATAAACTGAGAGCCCTGCCACTGCGTGGGGTCTGCCCCTTTGTCCCTGACTTGTTTCTTCAGCTTTTCTGCCTTCAAAAGGTACATCTGCTTTTCCAGATAATCATGTTTACTTTCCTAGGATGAATCAAAAAAAGAGAAATTATTGTAAATTTTTAGTCTTAAGCTAACTCTTGATATTACTGTCATAACCCTAATAAATAATCTTCCTGTGATGGTGTTTATGAATAATTTCAACCATTGTGTAGCAGCTACAGTTGTCTTCCCACCTCCACTACCTTTTAAACAAATTCTTGTTCTGAGTGTTCCAGCATCTGCTGGAGGCAAACTGAGCTGCTGAATCATTCAGATGGACACTCAGTCAGTGGTACTTGCCAACAGTTGTGTATGTCTTTGAATAATCTGTTTTCAACACATTAAGAGAGGAAATATTAAAGGTAATATTTTTTCATTAAAATAAGACATAACTCACATGCTATTTTTTTCACTGAAACACTAAAGTGAAAGTAGTCAACAAAGTCTTAGTGAGGAAGAAATAGGAAGGAAATTGATTCAAAAACAAACAGATGCTGCTGATATTATCTCTGGGCAGCCAGGAATCTGGTCCACTTTAGTCTCTCATCTTTTTCACCTTCTACTGAAGTACTACCCACTTTTCCCCCCTTCATTTCAGCCTGCCTCCCAATATACCATCTGTCCACCTCATCTGAGAATGCTCACAGACAAAGAAGGAAATAGGGTAATATAAAGGAGGCCAAATCACTCTGCAGGGTTATACAGAGATCAGATGCCCCACCGCTTTGCCACTACCTCCTCTTCCCTACCCATTTGGTTTTTAGATAAATATAATGCCCACAGCTGAAGTCAGTAAGCCCGGCATAATGGTCTCCACAATTCTGAGGGCACAAACTGCAGATTAGAAACTCAACTCAACATGACTATAATGCAGAGAAAAATAACCAGTTCCGTACACACAAAGATCAAAAAATTGTCTGTGATCATAAGGATTTCTTGACTATTTAGACTTCCCCTCCTCCTCTTTGGGGGTAGGTGAGGGAGTGGTGCGCTGTAAGGCAGGAGACCATGGCCCATGCGCTATCAGGCTGACGACCACCTGCCATTCTCCCCTGCCCATGCTTCAGCAGCTGGCCTCAGCTCCTACTTCATCCCACCTGTTGTTACTTCCTCATATTTTTATTGTTATTCATTCCACCCTTTATCTAAACAGAATTTTTCACGATTTAATTTTCCTAATTGGGGCAAGATTAATCCATCCTGATCTGGAAACTTCCTTTTATGTATTTTCTCAACAGAATGACTTGACTGGGAAGGGTTTAGCTCTCCCCTTACCGTCGCAGCCCCTCCCCTCTAAGGCTTTTGGCACAGCATTTGACACGCTTCTTCCCTCCTACGAAACTTATCATCTGTCTGTGGATCTAGCCATAAATAAGCAAGGGAAAGGCTCTTTTCTTAAATGTCTAACGTCTGGAATTACGCCTCTTAGAGCCACATTTACATTTGCAATCCTGACATCACACTGAGCCTTTATCTTTAGGTCTTCCTCAGCGCCAGCACAATCACTGATGCCCTCCTGGGGTCCTGCGGTGACCAGGCTTACATTAATCTTTAGTTCAGGCAGATCAAATCGCTTTATCACAAGTATATTTGTGAAATGTTGCAAAGCTTCCTACATTTTGTTATACATTGAATTTGAGCAACACTTTTTTTTTTCTTAATAGAATCTCCTTTCTTAGAGTCTCTTATAAATGCATCAGTAGCTTCAGGCTTGGGAGACACAAGTTCTCAATCTCCGTGATCTGTTTGTGAAATGATAGAGGAATCCATAACATCTTAATCAGGGTATTGAAGTAGAGAGCACACAGGGAGACAGTTAGCAAACAGTAGTGACAATTAGAGAAACAAAGAGGGGAGTAAGAAAGAAATCCCTCAGGCTGGCAACTAATTGAACCTAAGAAGTCACCAGAACCCAAAGGTCTCAGCCCCCAACTTTCATCATAGCCAAATCTATCTTTCCTGACAGTAAAGTCAAGGCAGAGAGAATAGGGTTCTTTTTCTGAGAATTGCTTGGTTTTGGTTGAAAAAAAAATAAACTACTGACACATTTGGTGCTGCTCATTCATAAGGAGATTGCCCACATGACCTTTAGGTGTCTTTTGAAATATATACACACCTTCCCTACCTGCTGTGCTCAATTTCAGAACCCAGAGGTGTCATTAAGGAAAAAACAGCAACCTTTATTCTCCCCTCCAGGTGCAACATGTTGCACCAGTTTTTTGTTTCCAGGAAAAGAAAATCTCCATTATATTCTTAGCCTGAACAGCCAGTCCTCAACCTTCCTTGTTTCTGGCTCCTTTTGTGTACTGGGGCTGGAGACAACATTGCTGTGGTTCACTGGACAAGATTTTGTTTCAGGTATTTTAAAGTCCTTCATGAAGACATCAGGCCACTTACTGTAACTGATGGTTTTCACTCCCACTGTAATAAAGGAACATTCCTGAGGCAGATGTTTCTATCAGGGTTGGCAAACAGCATGAGTTTCAGAGGCTTAGTTCAGAGGTATATCCTAGCTTTCAAAGCTTGGCTGTGTCACTGGAATTTGAAAACTGGTTTGGAAATCTGAATTATATATATTTTGTGTTTCTTGACAGCTTGAACTTTATATATTCAATTTTTCTATTTTTAAACATATCAGAGACCAGAGTCATGAAACACACATATGCACACAAAATAAAAAGCAAGCTTTGTTGAGCTTACTGAGATGTGATTAATGTGAAATTTGTTTTCTTCCTTTACTTGTTCAACATAGGAGAAATTTAGACTCAGAGAGACCATCTTTGAACATCTTCGATGTATAACAAATGACACTTAGATTTCTTCTGTCTGCAAGCTATAAACACAAGTCTGGAGACCTAGTGAAGGTCCACCCAGGGTCTACAGAACTGGGGGCTTCGCTTTCCTCCATCAGGCCCCGGGTTGTCCTTCTTCTTCCAAGAATATGCCCCAGGGTTCCGTTATTCTTACAGTTACCACCCGATCTTTTCCTTCCTTTTATAGCTAAACTTACTGAGTTATCTCCACTTCTTGCCTTGACTTCCCCACCTCCCACAACATACTGTTTCTTTTACCAATATGATGTTTCTTTTTTTGCTGTTCCTTATGATTTATATTTGTCTTGAATTTTATTTTGTCACATACTAAAGTTGCTGTCTTCCATAATTGCTGGATATATCTTTTCACATTCCTTCATTTCCAACTTTCCTAATGTTCTTTTTGTAAAAGTACCTCTCTTTTCAACAGTTTGTCCCTGAAATTTATTTTCAAGTTCAATCTGAGAGCTGCTGTGTTTTCAGAAGGAGTTTAACACATTATGTTTATAATAATAATATCATAAGATATCATCTTAAGATAATCAGAAATATAAAATTGAATCATATTTTATATTTATTAGACTTTATTATTTTCTCTTTTCCTGAAATCTTCCATGGATAGATCAACTGTTTTTCTTTTGTTTTGAAAGTTGTACAATCCATTTTATCATTCTGACATTTGTGCCTAATTACTTTAGATTTATTTTATTTTTTAATCATATCAATGAATCAATTAATTAATCCCATTTCTTTCCTGTGTCACATTATCATCTCCTTTTGTGTCTCTATCAACCCCCCTCCTGGTGTTATTATTTAAAATGCAAGTTCAAGTTTGTTATGAGTGTCTTCTTTTCCTCCCTTCCTCCTTCCCTCCCTCCCTCCCTCCCTTTCTTTCTTTCTTGTTATATACCTTATTTATATTTGGTTTGTCTAGTTTGATCCTTGATTTTTAGATAATATATTTTCTAAGTTATTCAGTCTCTTTAAATCCCAATATCTCTTACAGCATCTTTTTGGATTCATTTCTCTTAGCCTTCAAAACATTTTTTCATTAATTTTTTTATTTTAATAGATTAAGAATATGTAAATTGAATCTACTCCATTTGTTGTGTACCAGTGGAGCCTGGGGCTTTTGCAGTACCCATCACTCAAGTAGTGCATGTTTTATCCCACAGGTAATTTTTCATCCCTCACCACTCCCATTTCAAGTCTCCAGTGTCCATTCTTCCGCTCTGTGTGCCCTTCTGCAGCCAGAGTTTAGCTGCCATTTGTGAGAACTTGCTGCATTTATTTTTCTGTTTCAGGCTTATTTCACTTTGGGTAATGTCCTCTACTTCCCACCAAGTTGCTGCAAAAGCCAGTATTTTATTCTTTCTTGTTGCTGAATAGTACTCCATGTCATATACACACCACATTTTCCTAATCCACTCATCAGTTGATGGGCACCTAGGGTGATTCCATAGTTTTGCAAGTGTGAATTGTGCTGCAATAAAAAAATGAGTGCAGATGTCTTGTTGATATAATGATGTTTTGTTCCCCCCTCTGGGTAGATACCAGGAGTGGGGTTGCAGGCTCTAGTGCTCATTTAATTTTAGCTCTTTGAATAATCTCCATAGAGGTTGTCCTAATTTACATTCCCAGTGTTTCTTTTTCTTCACATCTGCTCTGTTTATTGTTTTTTAACTTTTTAATAATGGCCGTTATGAATTATGGTAAGATGGTATCTCATTGATGTTTTAATTTGCATTTCCCCAATGATTAGTGATGTTGAGCATTTTTTCACGTGTTTTTTTGACCCTTTGTATATCTTCTGTTTGAAAAATGTTTATTCCTGTTCTGTGTAGATTCTGGATATTAGTCCCTTGTTGGATACATAGTTTGTAAATATTTTCTCCATTCTGTACACTTTCTATATACTCTTGATTGTTTCTTTTGCTGTCAAGAAACTTACTAGGTCAGTGGTTCTCAACCTTCCTAATGCCCTGAGCCTTTAATACAGTTCCTCCTGTTTTGGTGACCCCCAACCATAAAATTATTTTTGTTGCTACTTCATAACTGCAATTTCGCTACGTTATGAATCACAATGTAAATATCTGATATGCAGGATGTATTTTCATTGTTACAAAGGGGTCATGACCCACAGGTTGAGAACCATTATTCTAGGTTAATTAAGTCTCACTTGTCTCTTTTTGTTTTTATTGGATTTGTTTTCAGAGTTTTAGTCATAAATACTTTGCCCACGCAATGGACAGAAGAGTTTTTCTGGGTTTTCTCTAGGATTTTCGGTTTTATATTTAAGTCTCTAATCCATTTTGAGTTAATTTTTATATATGAAGAGATAAAGAAATGTAGTTTTATTCTTCTACATATGGAAATTCAATTTTCCCAGCAACATTTCTTGAAAAGGGTATCCATACCACAGTCTATGTTCTTGTTGGCTATGTTAAAGATCAGTTGGCTGTAAGTATGACCTTATTTCTGAGTTTTCTATTCTGACCCATTGATCTATGTGTCTATTTGTATGTTAGTACCATACTGTTTTGGTTGCTGTAGCCTTATAGTATAATTTAAGGTCAAGTAATATGATGCTTCTGGCTTTGTTCTTTTTGCTTAGGATAGCTTTGGCTATTCAAGTTTTTTCTTGGTTCCATATGAATTTTAGAACTTTTTTTTCTAAATCTGTGCAAAATGACATTGATATTTTGATTGGAGTTGCATTGACTCTGTAGACCATACTGCTTTGGAAAGTATGGTCACTTTAACAGTATTGATTCTTCCAGTCCATGAGCATGGACTGTTTTTCTAGTTATTTGTGTCATCTATGATTTCTTTCATCACTGTCACAGAGATTTCCTTATAGAGATCTTATATCTCCTTAGTTAAATTTATTCCTATGTAACTCACTTGATCTGGCCCCAAATGACTTTTTTCTTTATCCAAAGGTAAAGTAAATATGGAAAGGAAGACATTTTGATTACATAGGACATCAAGGGTAATACAACACCAGCTCCGACGGACATTTCAGAAAAAGAGTTCCAAAATTGATTTGAAGTGTGGACTAGGCACTGGTGTTGGGCCGTAGCTTCCCACGGGGAGTGGAGTACTTTATTTATTTATTTATTGCAGTTTTTGGCTCAGGCTGGGTTTGAACCCACCACCTCCAGTATATGGGGCCAGTGTCCTACTCCTTTGAGCCATAGGCACTGCCTGAGAGTGGAGTACTTTGAAGGTGACCATAGTGATATTCAGCAATAAGGTATGTAGCACTTTTTCTAGGATGAGTTTGAAAACATAATTGTCAGATCTTATGCATTGATTTTATAACTGGAAACTTTACTGAATTCATTTGTCAAATCTAGGGGTCTTTTGGAAGAGTTCTTAGGGTTTTCTATGGGTAGGATCATATCGTCAGCAAACAGAGATAACATGACTTCCTCTTTTCCAGTGTGTATGTTTTTCTTTCTCTTGCCTGATTGCTTTGGCTAGAACTTCAGTACAGTGTTGAATAGAAGTGGTGAAAGTGGGAGTCCTTGTCTGCTTTAGTTATCAGGGAAAGTGCTTTACTATGATGTTGGCTATGGGTTTTTCAAATATGGCTTTTATTATCTTGAGGTATATTGACTCCTTGAGGTCAAATTATTTGAGGGTTTTTATATGGAGGCATACTGGATTTTATAAAATGCTTTATCATCATTTGTTTTTTGTTTTTAATTCTGTTTATATGGTGAATCACACTTATTAACTTGCATATGTTGAACCATCCTTACATTCCTATGATGAAATCCACTTCGTTGTGGTAAATTATCATTTTGATGTGCTTTTGGATTTGTTTTGCTAGGATTTTGGTGAGGATGTTTGCATCTATGTTCATGTGAGATACTGGTCTATAGTTTTCTTTTTTTGTTGCAGTCTTTCCTGGCTTTCATAGCAGGGTGATACTGGCTTTGTAAAATGAGTTAGGGATGATTCTCTTCTTCTTCATATTTTGGAACAGTTTTGTTAGGATCAGCACCAGTTCTTTGCATGTATGATAGAATTTGGCTGTTAATCCATCAGGTCTGGAAATATTTTGTGTTGGGAGACTTTTTATTACTGATTGACTCTCACTGTTTGTTATTGGTCTACTCAAGAGTTCTGTTTCTTTCTGGCTCAGTCTTGGGAGGTTGTATACTTTTAGGAATTCATTCATTTTCTCTAGGATTTCTAGTTTGGAAGCACATAGTTGTTCATAATATTCTCTGAATATCTTCCATATTTCTTTGGTGTCATTTGTGATGTCTCTTTCTTCATTTCTGACTGTGTATTTTAAGACCTTCTCTCTTTGTTCTTGGTTAGTCTATCTAGCGGTTCATCGAGTTTGTTTGTTTGAAGAATCAACTTTTCATTTCACTCATCCTTTTTATTGGAGTTTATTTCCTTCTTCCCTCCCTCCCATCCTTCCTTCTTTCCTTCTTTTCTTCCTTTTTTGAGACATAATCTCACTCTGTCACCCAGGGTAGAGTGCTGCGGCATCACAGATCACAGCAACATCAAACTTCTGGGCTCAAGCAATCCTCCTGCCTCAGCCTCCCAAGTAGCTGGGAATACAGGTGACTTTCATGATGCCTGGATAGTTTTTCTATTATTTTTATTTCAGGTTAATGTGAAGGTACAAACAACTAGGTTACAATATTTGCATTTATTAGGTAGAGTTCCTCTTGTAGTTGTGTCCCACACCTAAGAGGTGTGCCAAATACTCTTTTATTGTGCCCATTAAGTGAGAGCACACCAATCCCTTCCCTTCTTCCTCTCTACCCCGCTTATCTCCCCTCCCATCTCCCATTTCCCACATTACATCTCTTCCCACCTTGAATTGAATTGAATTTTTCTCTTATGTGGACAAGTATTAGTATTGAGTACATTGGCTATTTGCTATTTTTGATGGGGATGGGGTCTTGCTCTAGCTCATACTGGTCTTGAACTCCTGAGCTCAAGCAGTCTAGGCTTCTTAGAGTAGGAGGATTATAGGTGTGAGCCACCATGCTTGGCCATCTATTTCGCTTAGTTTTTTTTAAATCTTGTTATTTCTTTTCTTTCTTTTTTTTCTTGCAGGTTTTTTTTTGGGGGGGCTGGGGCTAGGTTTGAACCAACCACTTCCAGTATATGGGGCTGGCGCCCTACTCCTTGAGTCACAGGCACCACCTATCTTGTTATTTCTTTTCTTCTGCTAATTCTGGGTTTGGTTTGTTCCTGGTTTTCTAGTTCTAGAGGTGTGATACTAGTTTATGAATTGGTGATCTTTCTACTTTTTTCATGTAGACATGTAATGCTATCAACTTCCTTCTTAACACTACTTTTACTATATACCACAATGGATATGCTATGTTGTATTTTCATTTTATTCTTGTCAAATATTTTATTAATTTCTACTTCTTTGACCCAGTGATCATTCTGGAGCATGTTGTTTATTTTTTACCCTTCTGTTTTATTTATTTATTTATTTATTTAGCTGTTGTTGCTCTCCTTTTTTCTTTTTAATAATTATGGTACATAATTGTTGTATATTTTTATAGAATATATGTTTTGATATAAGGCATACAATATGAATTAATCAAATTAAGGATAATGGATATCCAGAACCTCAGGCATTTATCATTTCTTTGTGTTAGAAAAATTTCAATTCTATCCTTTGAGTTATTTTAAAGTACATCATAACTTATTAAGAATAGTCACTTTGTTTGTTATCAAATATGGTTCATTCTAATAATCTAATTATTAATATATTTTTGCACCCATTAACCAGCCACACTTTATCCTCTCCTCTCTGCTACCCTTCCAAGCCTCTGAGAACCATCATTCTATATTCTGTCTCGAATTGTTTTTAATACTTAGCTCCTACATATGATGGCAACATGCAAGATTTGTCTTTCTGTTGGAGAATATTGTTTAATTTCCATGTATTTGTGGAGTTTCTGGAGTTCTTCTTTGTATTGATATCTAGTTTTATTCTATTCTGGTTTGAGAAAATACTTTGTGTAATTTTAACTTTGAAAAATCTGTTAACACTTGTTTTGTGGTCTAACATGTGAAGTTTCATATGCTGATGAAAAGAATGTATATTTTGTAGTTGTTGGGTAGAATAATTAAATATCTGTTGAGTTCATTTTGTCCAATAGGACTTAAAGTCTAATTTAAGTCCAATGTGTTTTTGTTGATTTTCTATCCCAATTGTCTGTCTAGTGCTATTATTGGGGTATTAAGGTCCCCATTACTATTGTGTGGCTCTCTCTTTCTTTAGGTATAGTGATTGTTTTTTTGTGAATCTAGGTGCTCCAATGTTGGGTGCATATACATTTAGGATTTTTATATCTTATTGCTGAATTGATCCCTTTATCTTATATAATGACCTTCTTTGTCTTTTTTTTTTACATTTTTAATTTTTACATTTTGTCTGATATGATTATAGCTTCTCATTCTTACTTTTGGGTTCTACTTGCATAGATTATCTTTTCTCATTCCTTTACTTTTCAGTCTATATGTGTCTTTATGTGTAAGGCAAGTTTCTTCTAAACAACATACAGTTGGATCATTTTTTAAATCCATTCTGCCAATCTATAGCTTTCAAGTGGAGCATTTAATCCATTTAAGCTCAAATAGATATTGATATGTGAGGCTTTGTTATTGTCATATTGTTATCTGATTTTTAGTTGTTTTATAATCTGTCTTTTATTTTTATCTTGTAGTTTACTGAGCTATCATTTTGCCATTTAATTCTTTTCTCTTTGTCCTTTGTGTGATTGTTTTATAAGACCTATGAGTTTTATATTTGTGTCAGTTTTCATGATAGTGAATACTGACCTTTCATTTCCATGTTTAAGACTCCTTTGAATAAGTCACATAAAGCTGGTCTAGTGGCAATGAATTCTTTCAGTATTTGCTTGTCTGGGAAAGACTTTATTTATTTATTTTTATTTTTTATTTTTTTGCAGTTTTTGGCCAGGGCCAGGTTTGAACCTGCCACCTCCAGAATATGGGGCTGGCACCCTCGTCCTTTGAGCCACAGGCAGGGAAAGACTTTATCCTTCATTTATGAAGCTTGGTATGGCAGAATATAAAAGTTTGGGCTGGAAGTTTTTTTTTTTTCTTTCAGTGTTTTGAAAATGATGTTTCATTCTCTTCTGGCCTGTAAAGTTTCTGACGAGATTTGCTGTTAGTTTCATGAAGTTTCCTTTATAGGTGACTAGATGCATTTCTCTTGCTTTTTAAAAATTCTATCTTTTGCTTTGACTTTAGTCATTCTGATTATAATATGCCATAGTTATGTCTTTTCTGCAATGTTTTTCCCTGGAGATCATTGGCCCTCCTCTATTTGAATATCTAATTCTCTTGGTAGTTATGGGACCTTTTCATCTATTATTTCCTTAAATAGTTTTTCTAAACTTTCTGATGTCTCATCCTTCTCAGAAATATTGATAATTCATTAGTTTGGTTGCTTATGTAGTCCCAGACATTTCTAATGATTTGCTCACTGTTTTTGATTCTTTTTTCCATATTTCTGTCTGATTGGATTATTCCTGAAGACTTGTCTTCAAGTTCTAAGTTTCTTTCTTCTCCTTGATCTACTTTATGTTTAAAGATTTCAAATGTGTTTTATATTTCCTTCAATAAGGTAACAAAATTTAAAATTTCCGTTTTTTTTTAAAGTGATGTTTCTCTCCATAGCAAAGTTTTGATTCATATCCTAAAATTATTTTCTGATTTTTTTTTTCAGATTTCTCTTCCAAATCAGTGAGTGTCTTTAGAATCAATATTTGGAATTCTTTATCTGTCATTATAAGAAACTCCTTTTGATTAGGATCTGTTGCTAGACAATTGTTGTGGTCATTTGTTGGTGTCATATGATTCTGCCTTTTCATGTTTCCTCTTCTATTGATATCTGTGCATCTGCTGTATCAATCACTTATCCCAAATTTTTGAAATTGCTTTCAAAGGGTAGAATCTTTTTCCAAAAGATGTGTGTGTGTGTTGGTGGTTGAGTAGGACTGTGGTCCCCTATCCCTGGTTTGTTGACCCATTTTTGTTGATGGCCTCTTAGGAACCAGGCCTCACAGAAGAAGGTAATTGGTGGGCAAATGATTGATGCTTCGTTTGTATTTACAACCACTTCTTATCACTCACATCACCACCTGAGCTCCACCTCCTGTCATATCAGCAGCAGCATTAGATTCTCATAGGAGCATGAACCCTACTGTTAACTTCATAGGCTAGAGATCTAGGATGCACGTGCCTATGAGGATCTAATGCCTGATGATTTGAGGTAGAGCTAAGGTAGTGAGGCCAGTGCTGGGGAGTGGTTATAAATACAGATTATCATTAGCAGAGACACTTGGATGAACAGAGACCATAATAAATCAATTGTCTGGTGGCAGGGTTTATAGGCAATTGAGTTGATATACTTCAATTGTACAGCTATATCTGGTGGTATACTTGAAGTCAGACTCTGACCTTATTTTAGTCCATGCATGGCCTGCCCACTATTTTATTTACTACTTCCATCTGCACCTCTTTACTATATGCTTGTCTCAATCACAGTTCAGGTAAACCCACAAGATAACTCTAGTGAAAATGGGGAAAAGAAAACATCTGCACCTTTTTACTATATGCTTGTCTCAGTCACAGTTCAGGTAAACCCACAAGATAACTCTAGTGAAAATGAGGAAAAGAAAACAAACATTACTAGAGAGCTTCTTTGAAAAGGGTGGAAGACTCAATAATGAGATAGCAGAAGACTCAAAAACTGCCACCAAAATCAAAGCTGTATTTAAGAAAAATGCCAAAAATCCTACTTAAATTATGGGTTTATTGCAACAGTGATTCATATGCTATAAGCCTGCTTTGTACAATATATGGCAACTTGCTATCCAATGGAACATGAAAACTTGAAAAATGTTTTGCAACATGGAGACCAAGCACCCTACTTAAAAGATAAACCTTTGGAGTTTTCCAAAAGAAAAGCAAATTTAAACATAAAGAATGGAAAAAACTATTGATGGCTACTACTTCATCAAACATGTCTGCACTAAGAACATCATTCTTAGTGGGTAATTACATTGCTAAAGCTAAAAAGTTCTTTACTGTTGAGGAAGAGTTGATCCTACTAGCTGCTAAAGATATTTGCCATGAACTTATATGAGAGGCCACAGTTCAAAACATGGCATGTGTTCCTCTTTCAGCTGGCACCATAACTAGATGAACTGGTGAAATAGCAGAGGTTACTGAGTCACAGTCATAAGAAAGGATTACTGACTCACTTTGTATACAATCCAGGGTGACAAGTCTACTGAGGTTGACAACAAAGCAACAATGCTTATTTTTTTGCAATGTACTTTTCAGGGGTATGTGCATGAGAATGTTATAAATACTTTTGTTGCAAATCAACACCACAGCTGCAGAATCATTTAAGTCTTTCAATTATTTTATATCTGGAAAACTGAATTGGTTATTTTATTTCAATATATGCATGTGTATAGAGCAGTTGCCATGACTGGACATCTTTATGATTTCACTTTCAAGTCAAGGAGGTTGCTTCTGAATGGAGTCTATACAGTGTGTCATCTATATAGAAGTGCTGGCTAACCAAAAAATGTCACCTGAGGCAAATAAAATTTCATAGAACGTGATTAAAATTATCAACCACATTAAAGTATGTATTATAAACTCACATCTATTCATACAACTCTGTGAGAAGATGGATGCAGAGTGCATATATCTTCTCTTATACAAAGAAGTGAGATGGCTTTCTAAAAGTAGATCACTGGCCAGAGATTCTGAGTTATGAGAGCTGTTCTGTTGATTTCTTTTGCTGCAGTACATTTCAGTGATACTGAATGGGTTATAAGACTTGCTTACTTGTATGACATATCCAACCTGCTCAATAAACTCAATATGTGACTTCAGGGGAGAACAGCAACTGTGTTCAATCCAGCAGATAAAGTAGCTGAATTCAAAGCCAAATTGGAATTATGGAGGTGACAAGTGAGCATTGGGATTTCTGATTTGTTTCAAACATTAGCAGAGATTTTGAGAGAGACTGAGCCTGGGCCTTCATCCTCCCAGCTGGTGCATGATCACCTACCTCAGATTTCAGAAGAGTTTGAACATTACTTCTCAACCACAAAAGACAGTGGGGAAGGAATGGATCTGCAAGTGGGGAAGGAATGGATCCACAACCCATTTGTGAATATGCCAGGTAAATCAACTTTGTACAGGGTAGAAGAGAATCAACTGATTGAGATGACAGATGACAGTGGCCTTAAAAGTATGTTTGAGGGGCACTGCCTGTCATCAATGAGTGGGGTACCAGCCTCATATATCGAGGGTGGTGGGTTTGAACCTGGCCCCTGCCAAACTGCAACAACAAAAACAATAGCCAGATGTTGTGACAGGTGCCTGTAGTCCCAGTTACTCTGGAGGCTGAGGCAAAAGAATCGCCTAAGCCCGAGAGCTGGAGGATGCTATGAGGGTGAAGAAGTAAGACTCTCTCTCTAAAAAAAAAGGGGGGGGGGAGGTGGGGCACAATGGCTGATAGGTACCAGCCTCCAACAGAAGCTCCCATTCAGAGGGAATGATAAAGTCCAGAAAACACCCCAACAAAATTGAAGACTAGGAGCCCGGCTGAGAGACAGTAGTCATGTCTGCAGGACACCTCTGCTGCGACTCCTGGAGTGCAATTTACAGGTACATGGAACATTTCAAAGGAAAAGTGTCTGTCCCCTCCCCCAAGAGAGCTGTGTTTTTCTCTTTGTTTTCTCTTCATCTGCTCCTGTAAGCTTCATACAGGCGAGAGATGAACTGAGGACCTATTATCTCACCCCACATGTCAGAGCTACAGGTAGTGGGGTCTACTCCCCTAGAGGGACCCTGCTGAGACTCTGAACACCCTCTTGCCAGGCAGAAAAATCGAACTAAAGTTTTCACTGCCATTTTGAATCTCCAGTCCATCCTTCACCCCAGTCGCCCTGGCAGGGCTGAACCAGGACTGATCCAGCCATGTTCCCGCACAGCTGCTGCTGTTCTCCTGCCTCCTGGTTGTCCCAGCAGGGCTGAAATAGGACTGATCTGGCCATGTGCGTGCCCCTACCACCACTGTTCCCTGTCCCCCCAGTTGCCCCACAGTGCTGAACTAGGACTAATCCGGCTGTGCACATTCCCCGCAGAGCCCCTGCCATTCCCTTGCCCCACTGGTTGCCCCAGTGGGGCTGAACTAAGACTGATATGGCTGCTGCCATTCCCCTGCCCCCACCCTGTCACCCCAGTGGGGATGAACGAGGACTGATCTTGCCACTGCCAGTTCCCAGACCCTCGTCACCCTGGCAGGGCTGAACTAGGACTGATCTGGCCTCACAAGTGCCCCGCACCACAGCTGCTGTTCCCCTGCCCCTGGTCACCCCAGTGGGACTGAACTAGGACTGATCTGACTGTGGGGGTGTCCCTCACTGCCACTGCCATTCCCCTGCCTCCCGATGCCCTGGTGGGGCTGAACTAGGACTGATCCAGGAGCTGCCATTCTCCTGCCTCCTGGTCACCCTGGCTGGCCAAATGAGGTCTGATCCAGCTGCACAGTCGCTGCCATTTCCCTGCCCCCCCATCACCCCAGCACCTGAGACTAGGAGAAGATGACAGACTTGCCCTGTCTCTCTGGGCAACCAGAAGAAATTGGCACCTTCTCCGGTGGCAGCCTCTGACTGAACATTACTGACAAGGACTCCAAAGAGTGTAAATTCAGCATGGGGCAGAATCAGCAGGAAGACTCTGGCAATGTGAATAACCGGAGTAGATCAACTCCCTCAAGAAAAAATGCGGCAGATGCAATTGAAGACCCCATCCATAAACAAGTGGCTAACATGTCAGAAATCAAGTTCAGAATTTAGATAGCAAATCAAATTAACAGAATGGAAGAAAGGAGGGAATTAGCATTTAAAGAAATTATGCAAAAGATATCTCAAGAAATTATGCAAAAAATGTCTCAAGAATTCAACGATTTCAAAGATAAAATGACCAAAGATTTTGAAACACTGAGGCAAGAGGTTGCCGCCCTCAAAGATCTGAAAAACATTGTACAATACCTTGGCAATAGAATGGAACAGGCAGAAGAAAGGATCTCTGACTTTGAAGACAAAGCCTTTCAACGAGCCCAAAAGATCAAGGATGAAAAGAAATGGAGAACAAAAACAGACCTTTCTCTCAGAGAGCTCTCAGATAATTCAAAGAAAACTAATATTTGTCTTATAGGAAACCCTGAAGGAGACGAAGTTGCTTCACAAAGCAGAGGCTCTTCTTCATGAAATTATGAAAGAGAACTTTCCAGACATACCAAGAGATTCTGAAATTCAGATAGCAGATAGTTTCAGAACCCCAGCATGGCTCAACCCAAATAAGACATCCCCCAGGCACATCATAATTAACTTCACTAAAGTTACTATGAAAGAGAAAATTCTGAAAGCAGTTAGATGTAAGAAAACCATAACCTACAAGGGGAAGAGTATTAGGATGACTGCAGATCTCTCAGCTGAAACCTCTCAGGCTAGAGGATGGTCATTGACTTTTAATCTCCTAAAACAAAATAACTTTCAACCCAGGATTGGGTTGAAAACTGAGTTTCATGTATGATGGAGAAATTAAACACTTTAATGACATTCACATGTTGAAGAAATTTGCCATAACTACACAGCTATCCAGGAAATTCTCAAACCTATCCTCCATACTGACCAGTGCAATCCTCCACCACAAAAGTAAACTCAGAAACTTTTGATCAAATTCCAACTTCCACAGTGGCTAAAGGATTAAACATGTCTACTGGACCTACAAGCAACTCGATGCCCAAAATTTTACCAGGCTTATCAGTAATTTCAATCAATGTGAATGACTTAAACTGTCCTCTAAAGAGGCACAGATTGGCTGATTGGATACAGAAACTCAGACCTGACATCTGTTGTATACAAGAATTGCACCTTACTTTAAAAGATAAATATAGACTCAGGGTGAAGGGATGGTCATCTATATTCCAGGCAAAAGGAAAGCAGAAAAAAGCATGTGCAACAATTTTATTCCCAGATACAATAGGGTTTAAACCAACAAAAGTAAGCAAGGATAAAGATGGCCATTTTATATCTGTTAAGCATAATACTCAATATGATGAGATCTCAATTATCAATATCTATGCACCCAACCAGAATGCACCTCAATTTATAAGAGATACTTTAACAGGCCTAAGAAACTTGATCTCTCCCAGCTACATCATAGTCAGGGATTTTAACACTCCTCTGGCAGTGTTGGACAGATCCTCCAACAAGAAGCTTAGCAAAGAAATTTTAGATTTAAATTTAACTATTCAACTTTTGGACCTAACAGACATCTATAGAACATTTCATCCTAAGAAAATTGAATACACATTTTTCTCATCAGTCCATGGAACATACTCCAAAATCGATCACATCTTACATCATAAGTCTAACATCAGTAAATTTAAAAGAATAGAAATTATTCCATGCATCTTCTTGGACCATCATGGAATAAAAGTTGAACTCAGTAACAACAGGAATCTGTGGTCTCATACAAAAACATGGAAGCTAAATAACCTTATACTGAATGATAGATGGATCAGAGACAAGATCAAGAAGGAAATTACCAAAGTTTTAGAACATAATGATAATGAAGACTCGCGTTATCAGAACCTCTCAGATACTGCAAAGGCAGTCCTAAGAGGGAATTTTACAGCATTGCAAGCCTTCCTCAAGAGAATGAAAAGAGAGGAAGTTAACAACTTAATGGGACATCTCAAGAAACTGGAAAAGGAAGAACATTCCAATCTCAAATCCAGCAGAAGAAAATAAATAACCAAAATTAGAGCAGAATTAAATGAAATTGAAAACAAAAGGATGATACAATAGATCAATAAATCAAAAAGTTGGTTTTTTGAAAAGGTCAACAAAGTAGATAAACCTTTGGCCAACCTAACCAAGAAAAAAAGAGTAAAATCTCTAATCTCATCAATCAGAAATGATAAAGATGAAATAACATCAAACCCCTTAGAAATTCAAAAAGTCCTTAATGAATATTACAAGAAACTTTATTCTCAGAAATATGTAAATCC
>CAUYQV010116907.1:0-13521 GCA_963574575.1 Galagoides demidoff
GATAACTTCCAGGAGTTTTGTGGTTGACTCTCTGGGGTTCTCTAAGTATAAGATCATATCATCAGCAAAGAGTGAGAGTTTGACTTCCTCTGCCCCTATTAGATGTCCTCATATTCTTTTCCCTGATTGCATTGGCTAGAACTTCCAGCACTATGTTGAATAATAGTGGTGATAGTGGATATCCTTGTCTGGTTCCAGGTCTAAGTGGAGCAGCTTTCAGTTTAACATTATTCAGTATGATGTTAGCTGTGTGTTTGTCATAGATGTCTTATATCAGCTTACTTAATGTGCTACCTATGCCTATTTTCTTAAGTGTTCTTTTTAGAACAAATGCTTTTTTGTCAAATGCTTTTTCTGCATCCATTAAGAGGATCATATGATCTTGGTTTTTGCTTTTATTGATATGATGTATTACATTTATGGATTTCATATGTTTAACCAGCCTTGCATCCCTTGGATGAAAAAGCCTACATGATTGTGATGTATAAGTTTTTTAATGTGTAGCTACAATCTATTAGCTAAGATTTTGTTGAGTATTTTTGGATCAATATTCATTAGTGAAATTGGTCTATAGTTCTCCATTTTGGTTGGGTTCTTTCCTGATTTTGTAATAAAGGTGATATTTGCTTCTTAGAACATGTTGGGGAACGTTCTTTTCTTCTCATTATTTTGGAATAGGTTCTGCAGTGTAGATACAAGCTCATCTTTGAAAGTTTGACAGAATTCTGTTGTGATGACAACTGTTCCATGTCTATTTGTTGTTGTTTTTGTTGCTGTTGTTGTTGGAAGATTTTTTGTTTCTTCAATCTCAGTGCTTGATTGGTCTGTTCAAGAGATCTATTTCTTCTCGGTTAAGTTAAGGAAGATAGTGTTATGATATGGGTCCATTTCCTCCACATGGTCAAGTTTCTGGGCATAGAGCTTTGGTAGTAGTCAGAAATAATATCTTGTATCTTTGTAGTATCAGTTGTTATTTCCCCCTTTTATTTTCTGATTGAGGTTATTGAGGAGTTTACTTTTTTATTTCTAACTAATACAGGCAATGGTTTATCTATTTTATTTATCTTTTTAAAAAAACGACTTTTGTTTCATTAACTTTCTGAACAATTCCTTTATTTTTAATTTCATTTATTTCTGATTTAATTTTGGTTATCTCTTTTCTTCTGCTAAGTTTGAAATTGGATTGCTCTTGCTTTTCCATTTCTTTAAAATGATTCATTAGGTTGTTGATGTCCTCTCTGTTTTTGCGGTCTGAGAAGACACAAGGTATAATTATATTCTTTTGATTTTGTTAAAGTTTGATTTGTGTCCTAGGATATGATCTATTTTAGAGCGTGTTCCATGGGCCAACAAGAAAAACATATAGCTTTGGGGTGGAATATTCTGAATATGTCTATTAAGCTCAAGACCCCACTTCCACCAAATAGAGAAGAACAAAAATATGATAAATCAAAGTAAAACAAACAACTAAAAAACCGTAAGGGAAACAATTAGGGGGAGAGAATAACAGGGCAGAAAAACTAGCAAAAATAAATCCCTTATTATTAAAGAAAGAAACAATGAAAAATTATAATTACACAAAAAAAAGAGAAAAAAAGAAAAAGAAGGCATGGTGCCCGTAGCACAATGGTTACAGCGCCAAGGCTGGTGGGCTTGAACCTGGCCTGGGCCTACTAAACAACAATGACAACTGCAACGATAACAAAAAAACAGCCAGGCATTGTGGCAGGCACCTGTAGTCCCATCTACTTGGGAGGCTGAGGCAAGAGAATTGCTTAAGTTCAAGAGTTTGAGGTTGCTGTGAGCTGTGACACCATGGCACTCTACTGAGGGTGACATAGTGAGACTCTGTCTCAAAAGAAAAAAAGAAAAGAAATATCAAAGGGGAGAAATTTGAACAAAAAAATTAAAGAGAAAAAACTGTATATATATATTACAGTATATATATTACAGAAAAAAACTAGGTGTGTGTATATATATTATATATTATCTTGCTGTATATTGCCTGGACAAATCTTTTGGGGTATGATATGCTAATCACTATGTTGATACAATTGTATAATATGGAAACTGGAAGCCTCTGCCTTGCCAAGAAGACTATGTCCTGTCTTCCTGACTTCTTTGCCTTCAAATCCCACAGGGTTGGGAGCTGGAAGTTTTCCTCAGCCCTCTTAATAGATACAGCTTGACCTTTGAAAACCTTGTCCCTTGGCTATGCAGTGGCTTTCTCAGGAAAGCATGTGTTGCTTAGATTTTCCCAGGAGTGGTTTCCCAGTATATTAGGCATGCCAGACTGGCCTTGCACTAGAAACATGCAGTCCAAGCCTGCAAGGTAGCTTTACCACAATGGCTGTGCCCAGCCTACAGCTGAACAATGAGAGCTCTGCTCCACCTGGGTGGCTCAATCCTGGTCCCTGTGTACTGTTCAAAATCACTCACTCACTCACCCAAGCTCTCCCAGTGTAACTAAACCAAATACCTCAGTCCAAACAAACCCAACAGGGCAGGCCTTCTCTGTCTACAAACTGACCCAGCGATAGCCATGCAGCACTGTTCAGCCTCCACCTGAGCACAAGTACTTGCTATTTCTTCACTGCTTTTGTCCTCATCTTCAGGTCCTGAAATATCCTGATACCTCCCTGTGCCTCTGAAGGGATGTTTCTGGGTAAAGCCCACAAGCCAGAGGTGCCTGGAGTCTTTTCTCCCTGGTATCACTACCATGGCTGTAAAGACCGTCCCTAATCTGCTATCTTCCTCTGTCATCACAAAAGGTAGATTAATAACAGAAAAACATACACATTTATTTAGTATAAGTTTTACTTGACATAGGAGCCTTCAGAGATGAAGATCCAAAGAATAAGAAACCTGTGTGTTGAGAAGGGTCAAAGAAAGGGGCCTCAAGGTAGATGGAGGACAGCCTGACCTGCTGAACAAGTAAACCGGAGGGCCCATAGGAACATTTTGGAAACGCTGTGATCAGCACTCAGCAAATCTTGCCAAAGAAGAGAAAAGAATGTGGGTATGAGGTAACCTGGGCAATTGATGAAAAGGACAAAGGTGCCTGGAGACCAATGGAAGAGTTACAGACAATTTCAAATGAAGATAAGGAGGACACTTCTATCTCTACACTGACTGACCTTGTGGGCATTCTCTCTTATCACATGGAAAGGGTCCACTTCCAACTCTCTTTGAAAGTGCACTCAACTTTCTCTTTGTTTTTAAATACAACTTCTCTCTGCTGTACTGAAGCCTGTGTAAAGTTACTTCAGCTCTCTGCTCACACCACCTGTGCTGCTCCAGTTTTACTTTTGGTTTCTGCACTTCTGCTTTCTGTCTGTGCAGGGCCTTCTGCCAAGTAATTGAACCAAGCCAACTGGGTTCAGGGAACTGGGGCCCCAACCCTCAACAGTATTTTTGTGCTTAGGGTGGATGAAGAATGGATAGTCACAGGGGATGTACAATTGGATGAAGCCAGGATGATCTCATGGTATCATGGCACTAAATGGTGGGGAACACCCTAGAAAGGTCTCTGTGTTCAGATTCTTCCCTGAGTCCCTGAGAGTCTTCAGAGATAAGGACATTCCTGTCTACTGGGTAGAGGGAGGGACCTCTCATGCAAGAGTCTTAGGACCTACTTGGGGAAGAGCTATAAAGAGGAATGTCCCTCAGACCTTCCTATTTCTGCTGCTTTCTCAAATACCAAGGTACCATGTTTGGGGAGTAGCATACCCTGAATCCCATCAGTTGGTCTTCCAAACCTGTCTTTTGAACACAATGTTATGTTGCTGGAATCTTCTCCATTCTCATCAAGAGAGCAACAAGACTAGTAATTGCCATTCTGCTTTTCCAGGGCCCTGTGGATGTATCTGCTTCAGGGCACCATCCTTTGTCACCTTTCCCTGCTGACTTGGAGTTCTAAAGGAGCCTCCTTCTTCAGTCCTGGCCTCTCTGCCCCCATGGACCAATTCCATCTTCTGTTTTGCTACGACTGTCGATACAAGGCAGCTTTCATTTCTAGTTCTTCTCACTTTACTCCTCAACTTTAGTGTTTCCCTTAGGAGTCAACCAAGTATCTTCCCAGCCTCTGAAGGAGGATGTGAAGAGTTTGGTTTATAATATGGAAATTTCCCAGCAGTTCTATGCAGATCCAGCCTAGCCGCCTTTCCTGGTGGTCCTCTGTAAATGTTGTATCAGCATCAAAGGAGGACTCTGCAAACGAGCTTCTCTTTTTGATTGTTTAATCTGCCTTTTCCAACAATCTTAGCAGTTACTTGTGAGCTTTATTTTAAGTTTTGTCTGCTTTATTAAATCAAAGAAATGTGTAATCTTTTACACAGATCATAGGCCTAGACCAAATCCAAGGGGAGGAAAGATTTAAAAACCTGTAGAGATTCAAAAGTATAATTTTCCCACTAAATTGAAGTTGATAACTCAGTGGCATATGTGGTAAGGAAATTACTGAGCAAAGGGTTGGGATTATGTGTGTTCAGACCATTTCTGTGTTAACATCTAAACTCTGCAGCCATATCTTGAGGTTTTTATATCTAGCTCTTTCTTTTCTTTTCGGCTTTTATAAGGTAATGCACATAAGCATCTGAAATAGTGTCTGGCGTGTGCTCAGCGAGTGGTAAATGTCAGCTGTAAAAGTATTCTGCACTGCTGTTTAGATGGGCAAGAAGACTTAGGAATAGCTTCTTCCTTGTGTTTATGTTCTTCTTTGCAGAAATTAAATATGTGCTCAAATCACCCAGGCAAGGAAGAACAAGTATCACATAGAGGCCAGTGTGCGCTGTTCATTCACTGTCAAGATCATCCACTCACAAGCAACGTGGAGAAGTGTCCTCTCCCTGGGGAGTCCTGGCCTTTCTCTGTGGTAGAAAATGACACATGTTTCAGCTCCTAAGTCCCTTGGTGGTCAAAGGTAAGGAAATTGGGACAAAGGCTAGGAATCTCCCTGCCAGGACATAAAAAGCATTCCATGTCAAAGTCTATCTGTGAACTCCAGGCCAGTGGCCTTCTAGCCATAAGAAGAGGACCACAAAATCTATTTTTTTTTCGTTGGTCTGACATTGCCCCATCCTTTAGAGGGTGAGGAAGTGTCTAATTGAATAATGCTGACAAAATAGTGGGCCTGACGAAGGAATCTAGATGGCTAGAAAAAATGACTAAATTAGTGGTGATATATTACCCAGTACTACCAGTTCCTTTTGTATTTGTGATAATAAACCTGGAGGGCTGTGCACTAACGGAGATGGAGACAGATTTCATTTCTCCACTTGGTGAGGCAGATGCCAATCTTCCCAGAGTAGACATGTACTGACCCAGACTGCAGTGTGTGTGCCTCCCTCCAGGTCAGAATCTTGAGGGTGTTAGAGGACATGCCGCAGGAGGCTGGCAGAAGTTTCTGCTCCCATTCACACCTAAGGTGTGTCCACAAAGGAGACTCAGGTAGCTGGTGTTGTCTGAAACTCCAGCAACAGCAAACTGATCATAACCATGGGAAGGCCTGCCAGTCCCATCTCCTTTACACGACTATCTTGGTACTTTGCCACTTGAGAAATGTCTAAAGTGCTGCATTTCCAGCCATGCCTCAGAGTACTTTTAGCTCGCTTTCACAATTTCTTTAAAAAATAATTTTAAAAAACAATAATAACACTAAGTTCCCATGTCCCTGCCCTCTCCTGCCTTTGGACTGAGGGTTCTCCGCCCATGGCAGCTGCTGCACTGAGATAAGGCCACGGGATTTTCCCTGCCCTTCCCCAGTCCTGCATTATCATAAGAAAGTGCCAGGCAGCCATCAGCCACAGCCCCTGATTTATGCTCAAAGTTCGGATTATCTATTCTGCTCCAAATCCCTTCAAACGGCCAACCTGATCAAAGAGAATCACATCCACCAGATAAAATTTGAATATCGCTCCATGCACTAGAATGACAGGCAGGACTTTTTTTAAATCTCCAAACTGCTTCAATCTCCTCATTTTGTCAGGAGTTGTTATTTATCCCCAGTGCAAGACATGCCAAGCAGCCTTATTGTCCTCCTCGCATCTTTCCTGCTGGATTCCACATGGGGAGTCACTATGGACCTTGCTCCTATAAGAGTTATTGTCCACCAATAGTTCCCTGAATGTGGAAAGTAGCAATAATGTCCAGGTCAGCCCAGAGGTAGGCAGAGGAGAAACATTACCATACACAGGTCAGTCTCACTCACCAACCAGTTGCTGACTTTGACAGTGTGTGGCCGAGATTAAAAAGCAGCATCTTTAAAGTTGGGGTCCATCTCAGTGATTAAATTAAGTTGAAGATCTTGAAAATCCAATCATTCAGTTCATTCATTCAGTAAATATTTATTAAATGCCTTATGTGCAAGGCTCCGATGAACCAAAAAGTGTATCATCAAAGAACTTAATATCTAGGAGGAAAAATCATGCCTGGGTTATTAAATAAAAACATAGAAAAGATTTCTAGTCCAAGAAGGGAATCTGAGTGAACTCAACAACATCCTCCTCCCACCTCTCATTCCAAATTCCTAGTGAGTTGACAGAAGAATCTAACAGACTTTTGGTGGAAGTCCATATCACTACTGGAAACTAAGGAAGGATTGTGTACACTTCTGGAAACTTAAAGGGATTTCTGGACAAAATAAACCACGGAGAAATCTGCTGGTGGTAAGTGAGGACAGCAGACCCCTGCTGCTACCTTCTGCCAGCACAGTGAGATCAGGCATTTGGATGGGGCGGAGATCACAGCTCAGGGATCTTAGCTACTCTGAATAAGGCGGCATATTAAACAAAGAAAGAGCTAGTGGGGTTCAGACACGGTGCCCCCAAAACCACACCTTAGCATTTGAAAAAGCAGCAGAAGCGGGAAATGTCTTTCTGAACTTACTGTCCAGGCTTCTCTCCTGAAGGATATCAGGCAATGTTGAAGAATGTTTTGACAGTCCCCTGAAGCCTATCAAAAGACCCTCATTTGAGAACTGGCTTCCTCTACCCAGTGGAGGGGAATGTCCCCATCTCTGAAGAGATGGGGTCATGGTTTGGTCCTAGCAAACCAACCTTTGTTAGGTTCCCCATTTTATGACCATTAGGTCATATTTTTCATTCAATCATACCACTTCTCCATCAAACCCAGCATAAAATATGCACAGGTTTGTCTATGTCTTTGGGTCTTCATTACCTTGGGAATTGTCCCATATCACACTGGACTTATATTAAATGAATGTTTCATCATAAGTGCCTCAGCCAAGATGGGAAAAAATGATTTTTTTTCTTCCCCAACACAACAGGGCACTTATTAAAACTGGCTCTCTCCTTTCTAATCACATACAGAGAAGTCACATGTTTCCTACCTAGGCTGCTTTGATAAATCACTTCCTCCTCCCCCAAAACCTCTGATCTCCATCTGTAATCAAAGTAAATCTGCAGAAAATCTACTTGCTCCCTCCCGCTTTTTCTTGGCTCGAGAGATTTGAACAGCAACCCACACATATTCTGAGTCCAATCACCTCCCAATACCAAAGAGGACCTCTACTGCCTAGAGAAAAATCACCACCGAGAAGCTCACAGTAGTATTTCAAAACCTTAGGAATCATCCAAAGGCACAAGAATCTAATGTTCTTTTTGAAACAGAGTTCCTGAAAGAAACACTAAAAAGTCTTTAAAAAGTTTTACTAAAACACTAAAAACTTTAAAAAGTTTTAAAATATTAAAACAATATTTCCAATAGAATATTAGAGGAAAATTACACCTCCGAAATAATAGTAAGTGTACTAATTCTCTCATCTTCTAGACTGGAGACAATATAATGTTACTTTATTCTTGATACCAATACAGAAATATGAGTCAGATTTTGGAGTTTCTTTGTAGATTACCAAGGTAAGAGTAAAAATATTCTCTATTGCCTTCAGGCTGCTAAATTCTAAAACTCACATTCCAGATCACCAGCTTGGCTCAGAATGGTGGTCAAAGACCATGTATCTGCCCACTCCTTTCTCACTGTTCCTACCACTGTTGACCAAACTTATGACAAAGGAAAACTGTATATTACCACTAGTCAGAATTTTGTAGTGTTTCAGCAGGAAAAGGCAAAAGTCAGGGATGACAGAAGGGAAAGGCCAAACCAACCACTCTTCAAGAAAGATGGAGAAGAAACCCAGTGAGGGAGAAGGTAGGAGCCCATTTCCTACCAGGACCATCCAGTGACTTCACAGGCGGGGCTCATGGGGGTTGCTTGAAGCTCTTGACCAGGTGGCCAGATCGAGGGGTCCTGCAGTGCCTACTTCACTCATGAAAACAGATGGGGCTGGGGCTGGGCCAACCACGGGGCAGTGGAATCTCCATGCAATAACTCCTGATGAAACACAGTTACTGTAAGAAATAAGAGGAAAATATTTTTAATAAACTTTTCATTTGAAATAAACTTAGACTTATAGAATAGTTGCAAAGGAAGTTCAGAGAGTTTCTGTATACACTTCACCCAGTTTCCCCTAATGATACATCTTCTATAACTATGGTACATTTGTCAGAACTAAGAAATCAACACCAGGGTGTTATGCTATTATTAACTAAATTCCATACATCATTTGGATTTTACCAGTTGGCCCACTGAAGTCTTTTTCTGGTTCTGAGACCCAATGCAGGGGGCCATGCTGCATTTAGTCACCACACCTCCTGAGTCTTCCCAACTCAGTCAGTTCCTCAGTCTTTCCTTGTGTTCCAAGGTCTTGAAGGAGGTTTTGAGGGCTACTTGGTACTTAGGAAATAGTCCTTGGTTTGGATTATCTAATGTTTCCCTTGTGATTGGAGCTATGGGATTTGGGGGGACAAATGCCACAGAGGTGGAGGGTGTGTGCCCCTCTCATCTCATCACATCAGGGAATACATGATATCAACATGACTTCCTATGGTGATATCGCTCCTGGTCACCTGATCAAGGCACTGGTTACCAGGTTTCTCCACCTTAAACTTAATGGTTTTTTCTTCTCTTAATCTTTCTTTGAAAGTGAATCTCCAAGTCCAGCTAACTATTAAGGGAGTGAAAAGGACTATACCTCCTAGAGGGCTGTATTTCTCTCTGTATCTCTCTCTATACACACACACACACACATATGTTTATCTCTTCTCCCTATGGATTTAACTTATTTATTTATATCAGTATGGACTTGTGTATGTTTAATACTTTGAGTTATTATCCAGTAATGCTTTATTTATTTTTCAAATTGTTCTGTTTCTGGCCATTTGGGGTTCTCTCAAGTTGCTCACGTTGGTTCCTTTGTCCTTTCAACATGACTCCATCCTTGGGGTTTCTTTTCGTTGTTTTTACTTTGTTTATTTGTTTTTAATGTCATGTCCTTGTTTCTGTCACTACAAGGTACTCCAGGTTCACCTCATGTTTTCCCTTACTTAGCCCAGGAAAAATTCACCTCTTCAAGGGCCTATGACCCTTTCATTAGGAATGGTATTTATGAACCAAAGTCTTTGCATTTAGTGGACTTGTTGTGACCAGGGCATCATTATTTGTAGGTCCCGTCAGTGAACAGAGCTAGGATGCCTGTACACTGAACACAGTATACACATGTGTCTGTCATTATTTCTGTATCCACCCTCTCTGGGTGTGAATGAAGCTGAACATGAGTTCATGCTGATGTATTCTACTCTCCTAATACGGTTCATTTTAGGCTTTCTTCACTGAAGATCTGTAATTTCTGTCCCCAGCAGTGAGAAACCTAGACCCCACTACCCATCATCCATTACTGACTTATTCGGTCAACACCAGTATATAAATAAAACAATTTGAGAATTGTTAACGTGTGCCTCCCTGAAAAACAACTTGACCAACTAGAGAGTGCAGAGTGTTTATACAGCTTCTTCTGTCTTCAGCCTCACAGTCTACAGCAAAAACATCATTTTCCAATGTTCCTTGGGTCATTTTCTGTTTCCTGATCCCCGTCAGTGAGATTCTGTCTCACACACTTAATACAGGTCATCTGCGTCCATCCTGGATCTCTTATCACACCATTTTATCATTTTATTATGCATACATTGAAGCCACTTTTACAATAGATAGTTCTACAGGTTTTGAGAAATGTACAAAATTATGGACTTACCATCTGAGTACCGTACAGAAGAGTTCCCGTCACTCTGAAATTCTGCTCTGCTTCCCCTTTGTAGGCAAGGACCACCCTCCCCCAACCTCTGGCCTCCAACAATTTATTTTCCATTTTTATAGTTTTATCCCTTCCAGAATGTAATGTACGTGCAGATTTGGGATCTGGCTTCTTTCACTTAGATAAATACATTTGAGGTTCATCCACATTGCTGCATGAACCACTTACTCAGTCCTTTTCATTACTGAATAATATTTCGTCATGTGCGTGGACCACAGCTGATCTTCTAGAGGATATTTTTGGGTGATTATAGATAAAGCTACCATAGATATTTGCATACAGGTTTTTGTGTGGATGTGAGATTTTAATGTACCTAGATAAATACCTAAGCGCGTGATGGTTGGGTGGAACCCTGGCTATATTTTCACAGATCCTTATACCTGTCAAACTCTGTTCCAAAGTTGCTTATTTTGCAAGAGTCTTTACATTTTAATTTCTGCTCACAGAAAAATTGAATAAATTGAATGTTGGCAAAACAGAATCAGGCCACAATGAAGAAAGAAAAAATCAGCTATTAGAACAGAGTGTAAAAATTCAAACGGTGAATTAGGCTGTCAATTCATAAAATCCTTCTGCAGAATAGATAAAGATAAGAGATAAATCTTATAAGAGAAAAATAATCAGCTTTGTGAACTGATCCAAATAATCTAATAAATATTCTTACATAAAATAGTTTCTCCTGAAGGAAAGAGTAGACTTAAGCAATACAAACAATTATAAAGTTCTTTGATTGAATTAGAAACAGAAGACCAGGAGAATTCATCAATTTATTAAATTACTGTTTCCATATTGCAGAGCATGGCAGCTTATGCCTGTAATCCTAGTACTCTGGGAGGCCAAAGCAGGTGGATTGCCTAAGCTCAGGAGTTCGAGACAAGCCTGAGCTACAGCAAGATCCCCGCCTCTAAAAAAATAAAATAAATAAATAGCTGAGTGTTGTGGCAGGTGCCTGTAATCCCAGCTACTCAGGAGGCTGTGGCAAGAGAATCTCTTGAGTCCAGGAGTCTGAGTTTGCTGTGAGCTATGACACCATGGCACTCTACTGGGGGCAACAACAATAATAATAATAATAATAAGTAACTAGTGGAAGCATTCCCCTATCTTAATCAGGGGAGAGATTCCTTCTCCAAATGGAGAAGAAATGAAGAAAATACAAATACACAAAGTAAAAATAAGATAAAAATGAAGGAAATACAAATATTCAAAATTAGAAAATAGGTACAAAGACAATCCAGGGAAATAGTTACTAGTTGTACAACTATAACCTGACATATTTCAAAGTATGGATAATTAGACAATTTCCTAGTAAAATAATTTTTTTAATTCACTCAAAATAAAATCAAAACTCTATCCCCATAAAATAAATTTTTAAAATGTCTTAAAGTGTGCCTTTTAGAATAGCACTAGTTCAAAATAATTAATGGGTAACTTTTTTCCTCAAAACTTCAAGCACCAGATAACTCATAGGCTATTTAAACTACACCTTCTTAGAAGGCAGAAAGATTCTTGGCTCTCTTGTAGATCTAATATAACTAATTTAACATTTGTCAAAGCACAGATAGAGAAGCAGTTCCTCAATTTCACTTGTGAAAACAAATGTACATCTTAAAATTAAACATTAATAAACCACTCCAGAGTAAACTAATAAAAATATACATCACCATGATCAATCAAAACTAACTCCAGACTTTTGAGTGCTATAATCTGCTAGAGTATATCCCCCAAATTCATATGTTGAATCTTAATCACTGAAGTACAGTTTTTTTAATTTCAGATTAATATGAGGATGCAAGTGATTAGATTACAATGTTTGCATTTGTTAGGTAGTCCCTCTTGTAGTTGCGTCCCTCACCCATAAAGCGTGCCATATACCTTTACCTTGGGGCCATTAGGTGGGAGCACCCCAATCTCCCTCCCCTCCTCTCCTCCCCCCAGCTTGAATTGAATTGAGTTTTCACCTGTGTGGGTGTGAATTCATTCATCTACTGGCTTCTTATTTATATTAAGTACATGAGATACTTGCTTAATGTGACAGTTTTAAGAGATAGGCCCTTTAGAGGTGATTAGGTTATGAGGGCAGAGCCTTTGTGAATGACGTTGGTGCCCTTAAAAGGGGGCTAGAAGATCCCAGTCAGATCACAGAGGAGGCCGTGCAAGTCTATGTAAGACCTGTAAGCAATGGCGAGGGATTTGGGACTTAATCTAGGTAAGATGAGAAGCCTTTTTTAAGCACAAGAGTGATATTATCTAGCAGGTGTTAATACTCCATATTTTGTGCAGAGACCAGGCTAGTAGGAGAGGGTCATCAGAGGATTATTGAAATAGTTCAGGCTGTTATGCCCAAGAGTCTCTCAAAGACCATACCACCAGACAAGTCAAATTTAAAGAGAAGTCCTTTTATTGAAGACTTGGCCAGTGACTGCCTCATGTCCCAACATGGGGTTTCTGAGAGCAGTCCCAAGTATTTGAGTGGTTGGATTTTGAAGGCTTGGTCTGCATCCTGGTTGGCATGAAGGCTGCCCAGGTGCATCCAGGTAGGTTAGTAAGCACTATACAGAAGCAGAATTTTGCATTAGTTAGTCATACATCTTTGTTTCCCACCTGGCATTTCTTAAAGGTCAATCCAGGGACAGTTGCTACCTCCCAGTCCATATCTCAGGGAGTTAGTCAAGCAAGAAGTCAGTGGGTACTTTCCCATCCATCTGTCTTGAGAATGAAACAGACTTACTCCATTTGGTTGAGGGCTTGGGGCCCAGAAATTTGTTAGGAGTTAACTGGTAATTTTCTACCTTAGTCTAGACCTAGTAAGGCGAGTCCCACCTGTACAGCAACAATGAACATGATGAGAAGTGGCCAAGTTGGGGATATACTCTCAATATAGAGCTGACAGGATTTGCAGTTGTATACTGAGTGTGTCTATGTATATATATATATATATATATATACGCATATATATATACACACACACATACACACACACACACACACACACAGATGATACCAAAAGAGCATGTACACATTTTCCAAAAGGAAAAAACTATAATAAAATTGTAATGCCCACTATATACCAACAACAAAAGACAAATACAAGTCACACTGAGCACCTCTCAAGACTAAGGTGACCACATTTTAACATTGGTAAAGTGGGACACCATGAGGGGGGGCCGACAACAATGCAAACTTTGATAAGCAGTTCTTGATAATCAGTTCTCAACAATTATTTGTTATTATTAAAGTTTAACATTATAAAATTAACAAAAATAATATAAAACGCATATCCTGGCGAAATAGCCATGTGGTAGCCGAAAACTGTGTATTCCCTTCCTGTTCTCCCATGTTCCCTAGCTTGTCATGCA
>CAUYQV010116910.1:0-50950 GCA_963574575.1 Galagoides demidoff
TGTACTGTTTTCATATACAATTTGAAATACTTTCATCAAGCTGGTTAACACAGATTTCATGTCATTTGCTTAGTCATTGTATCGAAACATTTATATTCTAGTTCTAGAAAAGTTCACTTGTACCCTTGTTAGACAGATGTATAGGTGATCTTTCCTCCCACCACCCAGCCGCCCTTCTCCCCTCCCCTTCCTGTACACAGCCCTTTTATGAAACTAATTTATAGCTCTCAAATGAAAGATACAACTTAATTGTAGCCCTAGACTTAGTTTTCCTGCTGTAAAACATGACAACCGTGTGAGGACAAATGTTCCTTAGGTGGGAGGGTATAAAGGAAAAAATTCAAGGCATCAAAATTGAACTATTGATGAAACCTATAATTCATATGAAAAAATAGTCAATAAGTTTGAATAGACAAATAGGAAAAGGTTGTAGAGATCTGAAGCCAAGTGGGAAAAGACATTGTCAGATATCTCATTTTCAATGGGAAGGGGAAAGGCTGTGGAACTAAATTCTGTAATGGAAACAAATCTTACACATTTTTGTCTCACCAGCTCCTGGTCTGTAGCAAATGATTAACAAGTACCTTTAATACGATTAAAAATGCTTGAATGCAAGCTTTGGATTTAAATGTAAGAAGGCATTCTTAGTAGAATTTTGGGGACAATAATTGAATGTAAGTGTATAAAACATGCGTAGTTTCATAATCATCTACTATTATTTTTTACTAGTTTTCAAGTTTGAAAACTTGATCGGCCCAAGAGGGAGTAATAGCTAACATTAGTTGAGCATATGCTATATTTCCGGAGTTGTTCTCAATGGTTTATAGACAACATTGCATTTAATGTGCTCAGCGAATTTATCATGTGGGCACTATTTTAATCACGATTTTATGAGGAAATAATGAAGAACATGAGGTTTAGAAGCCACACGGTAAGGGGTCCCCTAGATTATTATGAGCAATCACTCTTAACCACTGATTTCGCTAAGGAAGAAGAAGTGTTAGGAGAGGAATTTAGTTCAGTTTTTTTCCCCACATAGCATAGCGCTTGGCAGGTATTTAATAAATGTTGGATAAAGTGCACTGAAGTTTTAAGTTATGTTTTATTAAGGATTGGGTGCTCGGAAATGCTCACTAGCACAGGGGAGTCTTCAGAGGATAAAGTCGATGGTGCTGAAGAATGAAAAGAAACAGCAGAATCAGGAAGCCTCATCGAGGGGAAAATAATCTAGTCCCGAGCACGGATAGACAAGGCAACTTCGAGGAAAAAGAGACATACCTCATCCTCTATTGCTAGGTTCCAGCCAATATCGAAGTTCAGAAATCTGTACAAGAAAGTTAAGTTCCTAATGGTCACGAAACCCAAGAAAAGATTTCCCCATTCCTAAAGTTGATACATTTTAAGTCATCTATTTTGGAAACTTTCAAAAATAAACTATATATTTTAATATTGTATAACCATAAAAATTTCAACAGTACCTTATTGAAACAAAGTTGCTGATGACCTGGATTACTATGAGGCTTGCATATGTGTGGGTATATGTGGGTGTTTGGAGAACTATTAAATGCCAAAATATCTTCATTAAGACCGTTAGATACCAGAAGATACAAACAATTGCCTTAATATACAGATCCACTAAAATATTTGGGCAAGTGTCCAATTTAAATTTCAAATATAGGTCTATGTTTATTTAACATTGAGTTTCTATTATGTGACTGATATTATGTCAGGCCCCAGGAAGCCCCCATATATTTAAAATAAAGTAATTAATTTTCTAGTTACAGTTTGTGAGGCCTTTTGTTCATAAACCCTAAAAATACTTAGTTTCACTATTGTTCTCCAATTGGAGACGTTTGATATCTAATTTGTTCTATGAATATACATTCTTGTCAAGTATCGCCTGAAAGTTAGATGAAGTAGGGTGCCAACCAATACTAGACCATTATTTATTATGTTTGTTATTCGATTTCAGGAACTGAATAAAAAATAGAATATACCCTACATTTTGATTTTTTAAAAAAATTACACTTTAATCCTTAATTCTAATATTAAAGTTGGTTTATACTGTTAGGATATGAAAAATTCTGTCCACTACAGAAGTCATACCCTCTTAGACAATGAGCTTAACTCATAGACTGTTAGAACTTAGTTGAGAATATGCAAAGATAAACTTACCTACAGAACATTAATAATTATTTCTATTAAAAAATGCCTTTTTCAATTAATGCTATCCCAGCAGAGGACAGTATTAATTTAATTTAATTCAGTATTTTGGAAGTACTCTTAATTAATGTGTGAACGGAGTCACTTCCCCTACATACTTCCTCATTTATAGTCTCTAGCTGATAAATAGCTCCATCAGCTTTCCAAGTTTTATAAGATGGCAAATTCAAGATATTCTCAAGTTCTCTCCCTCCCTCTGTCCTCGGGCAATAAAATGCAAAGTTCTGTCAATTTTGCTTCTGAAAACAGACGAACTTCATTTCCTTCTCCATTTCTTCCCTACTATGAATGCCCATCCCCTAACCTGGACTAGCGCGGGAGTCACTAACAGCCCTCCTCTCTCTGGTCCACGCTGCTCTTCCAGTCTGTCCTCACTGCGCCCACGGTCTAAACCCGACTTGCCATTCCCTGCATAAAAACCATGTAAGTGCTACTATCCAGAGAATTCGGACCATCTTTTGAATGGAATGCACATGGAGAGAACCATGGTTTCTGCACCACACTTTTCAGATCCAGGCATGAATAAAAGAAATGATGTCAGTTTAAATAATTTTACTACAACTTTCTTACCAATACGTACTTATTCAATATTCAGAATTACTCCATTTAGAGTCTTAAAATCCCTTAGAAATACATACGTCCATATCACATATGGATTAAATAAGCACATTACACATGTATACATAAATTCACATTTTATTTTATTTCAGAAAACTTGGAGGTATGCTTAGGAGTAATTCAAAAATGGCCAAGTTATTAGGTTGCAAAAAATGTGGCCTAAATACCCTAGTTTATAATTCAGCAAAGTGCTTGGAGGAGGCACAGTAGGAATGATGAATGGGAAAGATGGGATTATTACTCAAGTCTCATTTGTGACAGTTGACTTCCGTGATATTTATCTTACATTTTTCTTTTTGGCTGTGTGTGTGAGTGTAATACACTTTATATATTAGCATTGGTCCATCTATTATTATATTGGCAGCAGGAGATTTTCATTGATTAGTTTCTCTCTATTTGCTTTTTCTTTCTCTGAACCTTCATGCTGTAATGCAGAAGATTTATTTTCAATGATTTATTAAAATGTAATTCTAAGGTGACTCCTTATCAAGGAAGTAATCTGCAGGCTATCTTTGTTTAAACTTGCAACCTGCTTTGTCAAGGAAAACTGCCTATGAAATTTTCATTATAATAGACAGCTTTTCATAATGAATGAAAAACAGCTATTATGATTGAAAACAAATTGCTCTGAAACATATTCTTTGAAACAATGTGCTGCTTAATTGTATTTTGGAGGAGGGGGAGGCAAAGGCAATTCTATTTAATTGGTTACATTTTTCAGTTCTATAAATTAATTTGCACTACCCAATATCACTTAATTTTTCCCTAGGAAAGCTTTTGCTTGCCCTAGCAATATTATAACTGCTAATTCAATTATACTGAAATTGTTTAATAGAAAATATAATTGCTTATTCATACAGAATACCCATTAAAGAAGTGCAAAAGCGTGAACCCAAGGGTTACTGCATATTAATACTTTGGGAATAAAGATGGGAATGTTGTGCAGAGAAGGTGCCGGCTGATCTTTAATTGTTCATCACCTGCCTCCAAAATAATATGAATGGACCCAAACTAAATGACCACTCATTACAAGTTTCAATTTAGGAGCTTGGCTGGGGTCAGCAGATTGCTTATGCTGATCGCAATGATTTGAAGTTGTGATTACCATAAGCAATTTAAATTTTATTGATCTCCCCTTCTGAAAGTTGTAATTGAGCATAGATGTTGGACCCAGAGCTCTCCAAACTAAATTGTACTCTGAAGCCCTTGCTGGATTCCTGCAAGAATCAATAAGCAGTCAGTCACATTAACAATGAAATAGGTCCATTAACATACGGGGCTATTGGTGAAACTTTATTTAGGAAGGGTGTTAGTTCACTTCATTGTTTTATCAATGAATCTTGGCTGCACAAGGAAAAGTATTGCCTTAATATGTGTAATAAGCCTGTATGAAAATGAAATTATATATTATAAATAGATGGAATATGACTAGGTAGGCAGTTGAGTCCTTATGTGAGAGTTGTGATTCATATCATCATTTTACTGTAAACAGAGGTTTCATATGACTGGAATTACAGCTTGCCTGCTACAGTGCTTTGCGGTAATTTGGAATTTTTATTATTCTTTATTAGATACAAGGTTTCCCTCCATCAAGGTTAAGTACAGCTCGAAGTCTTCCATGTTCAGTGGTAAGTAGTGGCTTGTTAGGAAAGCTATATGACTTACCCTCCTGAACAGAGATAGAAAGCTGGGGATTTTAACAGAAATCTAAATAATTACAAGCAATCTGGGACAGTATTTTATACTTGGAGCACAACTGAGCTTTGTTAAAAACCCTGGCCTACCTATTATTATCAAATTATAAAATGCTTTGAAACCATAAAAGTCTGTTAAAACTTTATTACAAACAGGGCATTGGGAATAAGATTTGTCAGTTTGGGGGATGATTAAAGGAATTATTCTAAGCTTTTATCTTTCTAAAATTGATCAGTTAGGATTTTCGTCTTCCATTCACTTCATTTCCACTTCCTAATCAAAGGATGGGTAGTCAACTCTAGATGATTCTCAAGCTTCTGGAAATTTTAAATCTCAGGAAGTGCAGAGATAATGGTACCATTATCTCAGAAATTTCTTGCTAATCCCATGAAGTTTGAAGTTTCTGGAAGACTTCCTGCAAGAGGTTCTTTACCTTGGTACAATGTGGTGAACAAGGAAGAAAGTGAGATCCCAAACCTTTATGCCCCAAGTTATTATCTTCATTAATATAGATAAGCATTACTTTCCCCCTCCTTGTGGGTGGTAGCCTAAGCTAAAGATAATATGTGATATGGGTCCTGGGTCATGAATGCTGTAGCCCTTTATTATTTAAGAATTAATTTAATTATAGTACACATAGCCAAGTTTGATTTTTAGATCTTCCTTACTGCGTATGGACGTCCAGTTCACCTGGGATCATGAGTGGCTGAGATATGGGAAAAGAATGTCAGATCAAGATCCAAATAAGGTGGAGAATTCTATCTGATCCAGAATGTGGTGCAGGTTTTTACCAGAATATCAGAGAATTCTTTTGGAGCTCACCCTTAAAGGACGTCTTTTGCCCTCATGACCTTGATGGCATACACAGAGCCCAGCAGAATCCAACTTTGAATATGGCCTGGGTCTTCTGTCTCTCTGTATGCAAAATCCCTACATGGGGGGTTTTGCTCTATTAATGATCTAAAATAGGAATAACAACCCTCACAGCAATCTGGAAAATGCATAGTTTAGGAATCTGAATGCTACAGTTTTAACCCCCCAAATAGAAGGATAATGGTTAGAAGTGTTAAGTACTTAATCTCTCTATGCCTCAGTTTCCTCAGCAGTCTAAGGATAATAGAAGACATTTTGTATATGAGGTTGATGCAGGGATTAAATGAGAGTTCTTGTAAGGAATTTAGCACAGTACCTGACTCAGAATGAGCTCGCAATAAAGATTGTTGTTAGGGTGACATACCAGTGGGTTGCTGGGAATGCCTTGACTTCTTACAAGTGGGCCTGTGCAATGGTTTGAATGAAAACTAAACATCCATCTCAGCTGTTATCTTTAAGTTATGAGTGAAGAGAATGGGACAGCTGCTTACAGCCGGAGGAATCAGGGATGGAGAGAACTCTTGAAGCCACATTGTGGGTAGTGAGAGGATCAGAGTTCACAGTAGGCAAGGTGAGCTGGGCAAGACAGGACACAGACCCAAACCAAACGCAAGTTGCTGAAGGTTTTTCTCTTACATGCCTTGACCTTCTTTTTAAGCTTTCTGCCCTTTGCACGGTCTCTGTTCTGCCCAGGAACCCTCCTCTTCAGTGCAGCCTTCCTCCTCTACTTGAGCACGCCTAGGGCTTCCTGTGGTGACATCTAATTTAGGTTAGTTTTTTGAGAAATGTTTCATATTCTGGGTGGTGGTGGTGTTAATCACCTCCAGCTTAATTGCTTCTAACCCATTTGCTATGCACCATCATAAACAATCTCACATCGAAATTCAGCCTAAATTGCAATGGCCTTGTTTATTGAGTGGATGATTAAATGAATGAACCCTCGTAGGGGCATTTGTGTGTGTTTTAATAGATGTCAGGTGATGCAGTCCCTGAACCTGAACAAACTACTTTTAATTGCTAACTTTTAGGATCTGAAGCCGGCCATTGAAAGAGATACTTACAAAGTGAGAAGCCTTGTCTCTTAAATCATATGGTATTGATGATTATTTGACCTTCTTGCACAGTGGAAAATATTCAAGAGAAAGTTCAGAAATGAGTGAAGTTGCTCTCAAGCAAATTAACCGATTATCTGTGTTACTTAACTTCTGGATTTTGTTTGTTTTGAGACAGAGTCTTACTCTGCTGGCCAGACTAGAGTGAGTGCCCTGGCCTCAGCCTCACTTACTGCAACCTCAAACTCCTGGGCTCAAGGGATCCTCCTGTCTCAGCCCTCTGTGCAGCTGGGACTATAGGTGCCCGCCACAACACCCAATAATTTTTCTATTTTCAGTAGAGACAAGGTCTTGCTTTTGCTCAGGCTGGTCTCCACCTCTCAAACTCAAGTGATTCTCCAGCCTTGACCCTGAGAATATTAGGATTACAGGTATGTGCTGCCATGCCAGCCTAACTTCTGGATTCTTTTTCTCAAACTACACTAAGGTAGATCACGCTCAATATTTTCTCTGGTATATAATTAGAATGGCTTTCCAAGTACTTCTTATGTTAAAACTTTCCTGCCAAGGATGACTTGAAGGATGTTTCCAATTTATTACCCGGTCAATATTTACCTTAATGCCAACAATATAAAAACTCTCTAGGAAAAGTGGATTCTTTGTATGAGAAAGCCTGTTTCTATGTAAGCCGGGTAAATGAGAAGAGGCTTGAACCTGTGAGAAAAAAAATCTTAACCTTCCTTGAAAAATCGTGCACTTTATTTTTCCAATCAGTAGGAAGAACAGAATATTAAATACACATGTCTCAATTTTCTCACAAGCATGTTGATAGAATAAATGAAATAACCAGTGTTTCCAGAGCAACTGTCCAAAACAATTGGTTGTTTTGGATGGATATGACCATTATTACTTTTATCCTCTGTAATCCCCAATCACATTCTAATCCCACTTGGTTTAGCAAGATGATTAGTTGGCTGCCATTAGCTATTTCTAACAATAAAATACTACACTGAATTCTGGATGTATTTTGTTTCATGGGATTTGGGGATATATGACAAGCCTGTTTCCCCCAGGTCTCCTCACCCATGGATAAGCTATGAGAGTGTCGATTCAAAAACTGGAAAATAAAACCATGACCATCAATTACATGCTTTACATTACATTGCTGCCCACCCACCATGGCTGCTATTTCATTATTAAAAAGAAGTTTTTAGAAAATCGGGATACTGTGTGTATATATGTAATGTAAAACATTTATATATAATATATAAAATATATACTTATATATAATGTACCTATTACATATTTTATATACAAAGATACATACATACATATATATATTTAGAATCCTAGGTGTTTGTAGCTGTCACGAGCATTTTGCATTAGTTCAGTTCTGTAAGTTCTAAATCAACCTTCTTATGACAATTGGGTCCATATCCTATTTTCATTAAAAGATAAGGCTGTTGGAGTAAAAAGTGTCATTTATAAGGTCACAGTTAGTCAACAGACATCTTCCAATTCCTGCCCCATTATACTTTCTGTGATATAAATTATAGAGTACAATATTGCTGTTTTGTGTGAAACAAAGCATTCACATTAAACATAATGCTCTATCAGTGAGGCCTTTATGAAAACTATCTTTTCAGAATGTACAGACCCATTAACATTAGGCTATATTAAATGATATACCTAAAGAAAGAATTTACAAAAAAACTTTATTGAAAAGACAAAGTAGAAAAAGTCTTGAATTCTACTTTTTGTTAAGTGACTGAATAAAGATAATAGGGGCAGAAGGTATTCTAGATGCAGATTCAAATCAATTATTTAGTTAATTATTTTGATTTGATCCTCATAAGGTAGCAGAATAAGCATCATTTTGTCTTATGATGTAGAAAACGGAGACTAAAAAACAAAAAAGTGGTAACTTTCCCAAGGTCATGTGGTTGGTAAGTGATAAGCCTGAAAATAATAGTCAGATCTTCTAGCTGCTGATTTGATGTTGTTTCTGCTATAGTCTCGGGAAGTGCGTCTAGACTTTAGTTCTCTTGTGATAAAGCTCTGCCACACTTTCATTCCTCTTATGTCTGATAACTTTGGCAAATCTGATATACTCGTATACACTAATGTACGTGTTTTTTCTCATTTTTTGATCACTCCCCCCAAAGATCTTCTAAATTAAAAACTAAAAGATCATTGGGCAATAATTCATTTTTACCTATCATTCTATTTCTAATGTTACATTGTTTCTACAAAAGTAAACAAAAGGAAATGCAGAAAATCGAGAGACAGGCCCGCTTTCCTCTCCCTCTCTCTGACCCTCCACAGACACTTTTGTCTCAAGAGAAACAAACTGGCAATAAATTTAAAAAGACTAGTGGAAGATATTCATTGTGAGGTAGGGTATTCTCTCATTAAACTCAGAAGTAAGTGAGACGAAATTTCTTTTGTCTTAGCAGAAAAATATGCAAGATTGGACAGTTAAGTTTATGAAATGATACCTACCTCATTGCTGAGCATAGCTATGGTCACCTTTGAAGGACCCCCCTGAGAAGCTGTGCACTGGTGCCAGCACCTAGTTCACCCTTTGAAGCACTTTTCCCAGGATGAGTTTGTGAACTTAATTGTCAGACCTTCATACAATGATAGCGCTGATGGTCATTACAGAGAAGGAGTTCCAAAATTGATTTGAAGGGTGGACTAGGCACTGGCACAGCTTCCCAAGGTGACCTCAGTACTATTCAGCAACGAGGGATGTAGCACCTTCTCTAGGATGAGTTCGTGAACTTAATTGTCTGACCTCATCTTTGATCTGAAAAACTATTTTCTACTTTGATCCTATGATATTGACCTGAAAATTGAGCCTCTATTCTTACATCCGTCTTTTTTACCCTGAGCAGTATGGCAAATAGGACTTAACACTTTCAACAGTAAGCCTGTTCTGTTGTTTTGTGTCCTCTCGGCTTTGCTCCGGCCTTGTGCTGAATAACTACCATCACACAGATTGAAAGGAAAGATTGTTTTTTATTTTAGATAGACTGCTTACATTTTCAAGCGTCGTCTGTTTGATAGTAGGACGAAGTAAAATTGTGCATGATTTTCTATAGTATACTTGTCTTTGGAGGTCACAGGGTGTGATTGATAAGAACCATGGGTGGGTTCATGTTTCACTACTTGCTGGATATGTGGATGTGAGCATGTTACTTAAATGCATCTGTGGGCATAAAATACTTCATAAGTCATGAAAAGTATGTAAAAGGATCTAAATAAAAGTACTTCTCATAATGCCTGGCACATAGTGAATGCTCAGTATTAGCTATTATGAAACACAAAGTAATATTTCTCCCATTAACATTCTCCCTATTAGTATTCTATAATGCCATAGATAGGAAAAGCTGGACGAGAGTGGTGGCTCACGCCTGTAATCTTAGTACTCTGGGAGGCCAAGGCAGGTGGGTTGCCCTGAGCTCAGAGGTTCCAGACCAGCCTGAGCAAGAGTGAGATCTCATCTCTTAAAAAAAAAAAAATAGCTGAGCATTGTTGTGGGTACCTGTAGTCCCAGCTACTTAGAAAACTGAGGCAAGAGATTCAGTTCAGCCCAAGAGTTGAAGGTTGCTGTGAGCTATGATGCCATGGTACTCTACCAAGGGCCACAAATTAATAAAAAAGAAAACCCTTCAAACTAAGACAATTGGAAGCAAAATTAAAAACAACAACAACAACAACAACAAACCCCAAAAAACCAACATAGATTTTTCCAAGATTTATCCCTTTCCTTAGCTGGTATCAACTATAGATAAATTTTCTGTTTTTTCTTTCTTTGAAAGGAGTGGGTAGTTTTTCTAGTAAAAGGATGATTTTCTTTCATCCTTGTTATGATTTGGTTTCAGATAATGATATGATTAAAAATTTAAATCTGGGAGCCTATGAAAATAATTAGCCACAGGCTGGGTGTATTTTGCCAGAGGGCAAGTGTAACATCCAAACAATAAGCTATTAATTGTGGGAATCACAATTTAGAATAAGGCCTTTCAGAACCAGATAGTGTTCCCTGGATTCCTACAGAAAGGAACTTACCTATATCACTATAACAAATAACCTCAAAGTTTCAACACTTTACCATAATAGTTGTACGTTGCCTGTTCAAGTGGCAGTCAGCTGAATGGTCCTGATTGGAATCCAACTATGACTATATGTGGTGATTCTGACAACTAAAATCCTTCTGTCTGTGGCCTCCCAGTGCCCCAGGGCTTCATAGTCCTTTGTGATGTATGAGACATTGGTAAAGAAATTATTGAATGTCCTCTACACACAAAGAAAGAGGAACTCTGAAAGAGAAAGTCTTTTGATTTCCATCTGCTGTTTTCTGTGGGTCCAGCCTCATCTTCCCCTGAGTAAGTGTATTTACCCCATACAGCAATGCTCCGTGTTCTACATACATGCTTGCAACCACAAGCTGAAGTTATTACACTCTTGAACTAACACTGTTCTAAGCAGAGCTATGTACATGACCCAACAGTTCTCCAGGTGTAACTCCAGTATAGGTGTAGACAAAAAGCTTTGCTTATTGACTTAAATTTGGATATTAGCAAGATGAGGAATGGCAGAATGGTATGTGCTTGGACAAGGAAGAATTGCACTAACCTGCAGGAGGCTGCTTTTAGCCAAATCCTTTGGAACTCCTAACAGTTACAAAAAGCTAAGTGAAGCACAGGAGGCTGCTTCTGTATATAGGTGCATTTTATTCTGAGGGATCTACATTTCATGGGAGAGTGTGGCCAACTAGACTAAACGCTACCCAAACCCTGTGTGTTAAGGCCTAAGTTTAACTGGTCAGCACAATGATTAGAGATACTGGTGCCCAAAGTATGACAGGTTTTATTCCACATTTCCCTATCCCCTCAACCATCATCCTTTCAACCCCCTTTTCTCTCTTTGTATGTGGTTTCTCAGTTAATACATAGCTGGTAACTCTTCTTTTTCTTATGTTTTTAACTGTTGAGACCTACCTAGATGTAAGAGTGAAAATTCACTTAGGGACATACTTACACATACATACGTAAAAGTTCTAAATGCTGGTACCTTCAAGAGGGTTAATCTGTGTTATAAGCTGATTAATACAGTCTTTTTTTTTTTTAAGAAAAGACACATCATTTATGATTTCTGCTCACATTAATTAGCAAGTAGTCCACACATGGCTGTATTGAACCTCAAAGAAGGATGGCAAATGTGGGTTTTTGCCCTGGAAAGAACAGTAATGGAGTTTTGAATGGTATAGCATCTTTGTTCCATCACCCCTCTTACAGAATCCTGAAAAAAATGTTTTTTGAGTCTCTTTGTGGTAGAGTGCCATATGTCTTAGCTCACCGCCGCCTCAAACTCTCATTTAACTCCATTTTGGAACCCTGATAAATATCATTCCCCGCCCTGCCCCTCACATAATTCCAGTCATATGCAACATTTTAAAAAACAGTTTGACCCTAAGTCTTCATAGCAAGTGGCAAATGGCTTTGGTGGATGACTATTTCTGCTATTAAAGTAAAAAAGTAGAAAATAGTACAGAGAATGTCCTTTTATTTAAATAAAAATTATGAGTTGTTGTACGGTAGGAAACACAGACCTAAGAGCTTTTGGCAGTCACTAACTTCATGCAGTGTGATTTTTACTGGCACTACTGTTCAAGGCTGGACTTTTTTGTTAGAATTTTTTGGTTAGTTAGATTTTTTTTTTAATTTTCGTATTTGTAATTTTTAAATGTGTTTCAGTAGATTTAGAGGGTAAAGGTGGTTTTTTGTTGCATGAATGAACTATATAATGGGGAAGTCAGAGCTTATAGTATACCCATAACCCTAATAGTGTATGATTTGTTCGATAGGTGATTTTTCATCTCTCTCCCCACCTTTCCACTTCTGAGTCTCCAATACCCTATGCCACTCTGTAAGCCCCTGAATACCCATTGCTTAGCTCCCACTAATAAGTGAGAACAGGCAATATTTGGTTTTCCATTCTTGAGATACTTCATCACTTAAGATAATGGCCTTCAGGTTCGTCCAAGTTGCTAAAAAAGACATCAATTCATTTGTTTTTATGTCTGAGTGGTACTTCAGAGTGTGTGTGTGTACACCAAATTGTCTCTGCCCACTCTTCAGTTGATGGGCCTTAGATTGGTTCCATATATTTGCAGTTGCGAATTGCGCTGTGATAAATGTACAATTTCTGCTATCTTTTTCATGTAATGACTTTTTTCCTTTGAATAAATAGTTAGAGGGATTGCTAAATTGAATGGTTGGTCTACTTTTCATTCTTTGAGGAATTTTCATACTGTTTTCTATGGAGATTGTACTAATTTACATTCCTGTCAACAGTATGATAAGTCCTTTCACATCACATCTGTACCAACATCTGTTTATTTCTGACTTCTTAGTAATGGCCATTCTGATAGGTAAGGCATTATCTCATTCTGATTTTTAATTGCATTTCCCCAATGATTAGCGATGGTGAGAATTTTTTCATATATTTGTGAGCCATTTGTATCTCTTCTTTTGAAAATGTCTGTTCATGTCTTTTGCCCATTTTTAATCAGTCTTTTTTTGTTTTTTACTGATTTATTTGAGTTGCTTGTAAATTCTAGATATTAGTCCTTTTTCAGAAATATTGCTTGCAGATATTTTTTCCCATTCTGTAGATTTTCTGTTTACTCTGTTATTTCTTTTGCTGTGCATAAACTTTGTAGTTTAATTCTCATTTATTTATTTATTTTATTATTTTTGCATTTGCTTTGGGGGTCTTAGTAATAAATTCTTTGCCTAGGCCAATGTCCAAAAGAGTTTTTACTAGGTTTTCTTCTAGAATTTTTATGGTCTCAGGTCTTATATTTAAGGCTTTAGTTCATGTTGAGTTAATTTTTATATATAGCTAGAGACAGGGTTCAGTTTCATTCTTCTGCATGTGACTATTATTCCATCTTCCCAGTACCATTAGTTGAATTGGACTTTCTTTCCCTGGAGTGTGTTTCTGTCTGCTTTATCAAAGATCAGTTACTTGTTGCTACCTGGCTTTATTTCTGGATTCTCTATTCTGCCTCACTGATTTGTGGGTTTTTCTCGTATCCGTACCATGCTTGTTTGTTTACTATAGCTTTGTATCATTACAGTACACAATTTGAGGTTGGGCCATGTGATCCCTCCAGATTGGTTCTTTTTGCTTAGGATTTCTTTGGCTATTTGAGCTCTCTTTTCATTCCATATGAAATTTAGGATTTTTAAAAAATAATTCTGTGAAAAATCATATTGGTATGTTGATGGGAATTACACTGCTTCTGTAAATCACTTTGGATAGTACAAACATCTTAACAATATTGATTATTCCAATCCATGAGTATGGGAAGTTTTCCATTTGTTGTGTCATCTATAATTTCTTTCATCAGTGTTTTGTAGTTCTCCTTGTAGAGGTCTTTCATCTCCTTGGTTAAGTATATTCTTAAGAACTTTATTATTATTATGTTTTGCAGCTTTGATAAATGAAATTGAGTTCTTGATTTGATTCTCAATTTGGCTCTTATTAGTATATAGAAATGCTACTTATATGTATACTTTGATATTGTTACTGAGACATTACTGTATTCATCAATTCTGGACATCTTTTGGAAGATACCTTAGGGTTTTCTAGGTATAAGATCATATACATCACTGGTAAACAAGGATAATTTGACCTCCTCTTCTTATTTGGATGTTCTTTATTTCTATGTCTTGTCTCATAGCTCTGGCTAGAACTTCCAGTACTATGTTGAATGAAAGTGGTGACAGTGGACAACCTTGTCTTGTTCCAGTTCTTAGAGAATGTTTTCAACTTTACCCATTCAGTATGATGTTGGCTATCATTGTGTTATATAAGCTTTTATTATTTTGAATTATGTTCTTTTGATGCCTAGTTTGTTGAGGGTTTTTACCATGATGTGGTGCTGGATTTTACAGAATGCTTTTTTACCATCTATTCAGATAATCATATGGTTTTTGTTTTTGAACCATCCTTGATCCCTGGAATGAAACCTACTTGATCATGGTGAGTTATCTTTTTGATATGCTATTAGATTCAGTCTGCTAGTATTTTGTTGGGAATTTTTTCATCTATGTTCATCAGAGATATTGGTCTGTAGTTTTCATTTTTTGTTATATTCTTTCCTTGTGTGGGTTATCAGAGTGATACTAGCTTTATAGAATGATTTAGGGAGAACTCACTTTTTTTTAGATTTTTTGAAACAGTTTCAGAAGGATAAGTACCAGTTCCTTGTAGGTCTGGTAGAATTCAGCCATGCATCTACTTGGTCCTAGGTTGTTTTTGTGGGGATAATTTTTAATACTGATTAAGTTTTGCTACTTATTATTGGTCTGTCAAGATTTCTATTTCTTCCTGATTCAAACTTAGGAGATTGTGTGTTTCCAAAACTATCCATTTTCTCTAGATTTTTCTAGTTTGTGTGCATAGAGGTGTTCATAATAGTCTCAGAGTAACTTTTGTATTGTTCTGATTCAGATTTATTTGAATTCTGTCTATTCTTGGTTAATCTAGCTAGTGATCTATTTAATTTACTTTATCTTTTCAAAGAACCAACTTTTGGTTTCATTAATACTTTATATTTTTCTTTTTTTAGTTTCAACTTCACTAAGTTTTGCTCTTGATATGTGTTACTTCTTGTCCTCTACTAGCTTTGGGTTTTATTTGTTCTTGTTTTTCTAGTTTCTTGAGGTAGGATACATTGTTAATTTGCAATCTTTCTGTCTTTTAATGTAGGCACTCAGTGCTATAAAATTCTGTCTTAGTACTGCTTTTATTGTTTACCAGAAATTTTGATAACTTGTGTTGCCATTGCCATTCATTTTAAATAATTTTTTGAGTTCTGACTTGATTTTTTCATTGACTCAAAGATCATTCAGCAGCAGGTTGCCAATTTCTATGTATTTGTCATAGTTTTGAGAATTCCTCTTGAAATTATTTTCAAGTTTCTTATACTATTGTCTGAGAAGATACATAATATGATTTTGATTTTTGAAAAATTCTGAGACTTGTTTTGTGACCTGATACATGGTCTGTCTTAGAAAGTTTTCTGTGTGCTATTGAGAAGAAAGTATCTTCTGCAGTTGTTGGGTAGAATGTGTAAATATGTGTTATGTCCTTTTGTTCTCAATGATCTATCTAGTTCTGTCAGTGGAGTGTTGAAGTCTCCCACTATTATTGTGTTTCTGTTTATTGCTTTTCTTAGGTCTAGTAGTGTTTGTTTTATAAATCTAGGAGCTCTGGTGTTAGGGTTATTCTTGTTAAATTAATCCTGTTATCATCATTTAGCAACCATATTTGTCTTTTTTACTGTTATTGATTTAAAGCCATTTTTATCTGCTATAAGGATCGCTACGTCTGCTTGCTTTTGGTCTCCTTTTGTGTGGAATTTTTCCCCCCACACCTTTACCTTGAGTCTGTGAGAATCTTTATGAGTTTCCTGAAGACAGAAGATATTTGGGTTATGTTTTTTGTTTTTTTTGTTTTTGTAGTTTTTGGCCAGGTCTGGGTTTGAACCCACCACCTCCGGCATATGGGGCTGGTGTCCTACCTCTTTGAGCCACAGGCACTGCCCTGGGTTATGTTTTTTTAAACAATTCTTCCAATGTATATCTTTGAAGTGGGCATTTAAATCACTTACATTCAATGTTAATCTTGATATGTGAGATAATATCCAGTCATCATGCTGATTGTTATGCAGTTGCCTTGTATTCTCCCTTGTGTTACTGTTCTGTAACAGCTATTTATAATAGAGGTGAATATGCTGGGGTGAATATCAACCATTCTTTTTGATGTTTAGAGCACCTTGAAGCACTTCCTATGGGTTTGGTCTTGTGGTAACAAATTCCATTAACATTTGCTTGTCTGGGAAAGACTTTGTTTCTCCTTCATTTATGAGACTTAGTTTTGCAGGATACCAAATTTTTGTCTGTCATTTATTCTGTGTAAAAAGACTAAAGATAAAACCCTAATTCATTCTGGCTTGTATCTGCTGATAAAGCTGCTGTTAGTCTGATGGGTTTTCCTTTATAAGTAATTTGAACTTTTCATCTCATGGCTCGTAGGATTTCCTCCTTCATATCCACTATATGCCTTGTGGATGCCCTTTTTGCAAAGAATCTTCTAGTTTGTTGTGCTTCTTATATCTAGATGTCTCAATTTCCTCAGGAACATTCTCCTCAATTATTCCCTCAAGTATATTATTTATTTATTTATTTTTATTTTTTTATTTTTCTTCTCCCTCAAGGGTACCTATGATTTTTATTTTGGGTGTTTCACATAATCCCGTATTTCTGAGAGACTTTGCTCATTTCTTTTCATACTTTTTTCATTTTTAACTGACTGGGTTAATTCAAAAGACTCATCCTCAAGCTCTGAAACTCTTTCTTTTGTTTGGTCCAGTCTATTTTTAAAAAATTTCACTGTTTTGTGTTTTCCCAAGTGAATGTTCTATTTTTAGAAGTTTTGTTTGTTTTTTAAAAATATATCTATCTTTTAAATAATTTTTTTCATTCATTTTCTAAATTTCCTTCCTCTCATCCTCCCCTTCCTCCCTCCCTCCCTCTCTTCCTTCCTTCCCTTCTTTTTTCCTTCCTTCTTTCCTTCCTTCCTTTTTGATAGAGTCTCACTCTGTTGCCCAGGTCAGAGTGACATTAGCTTAGCTCATGGCAACCTCAAACTCCTGGGTTCAAGCAATCCTCCTGCCTCAGTCTCTCAAGTAGCTGGGACTACAGGTACTGAGCACAGTGCCCAGCTAAGTTTTGTATTTTTAGCAGTGACAGGGTCTCACTCTTGCTCAGGCTGATCTTGAACTGAGCTCAAGAAATTTTCACGTCTTAGCTTCCCAGAGTGCTAGTATTACAAGTGTGAGTTACCATGCCCAGCCTGAGTTATGTTTCTAGTTTCTCTGAGTTTGTTTTTCATTTCTTTTTTGATCTCATTAAGTTTCCTTATAATCCATATTTTAAATTCTTAATCTTTCATTTCAGAATCTGGTTGGTTTGGAATCCATTGCTAGAGAGCTGATATGATTTTTTTCTAGGGGTCATGGTCATTACATTACCTTTGTATGGTTTCAGAATTCTTGTTCTCATTCTTCCTCATCTAGAGAGGCTATCATCTTTTGTTTTTGAATTTTCTTTTGTTTAGATGGGACTTTTTTTCTCTTTTAATTATGTGAGTATAAGGTGTATTTGGTAAAGATCTCCATCTTTGCTTGTGGGTACTTTCAGGGGTACTTAGGTCCTAAATAAATACCCTAGTTATTTATCCACCAAAGGTATGATGGTTTTCTCAAACACTAATTATTTGGAGGCTGTAGTGGTGGTTTGCTGACACACATGGCAGATTCCCTGCCTTCTATTGAAAAGGGGAGATAGACGTCTCTCAATTTTTTTTGTCTTTCTTCAGTCCTGTGCACTTCTAAAAGTTTGAATTATATTGGGATGTCCAGTTTCAACTCTAGGTTAGTAGGTGGTACTTATAGGAAAGAGTAAAGCAGCAATGTCTGTGGGACCTGTGCCTGGTTCTAGGCAATCAAAAGATACACTCACATCACTGGCAGTAGGAGGGGTCCTTGAACTCCCAAAGAACCTCTTTTTGAACTCTACCACTCCCAAGACAAATGGGAATAAGGCTGGGTGGGGCTGGGCAAGGTGAGGCCATGTAGGTACAGTGCTACCTTAAAAGGGGAAAGGAATCATCTCCTAGGCCACTGGGGAAAGTCAGCAGAGAGGAGCAGATGCACCTCCACCACACCAATGAAACTGCTCATGAGGTGGGGCAATTCCCAGTCCACCCAGTGGGGGTGGGCGTTACTCTGCTCCCATTCCCATTGCCCAGCAGACTCCCTCTAGGGAGGGAGCAGTAGGCCAAACCAGCCAGGCCAGTCAAAAGATGATCACAAACAGGCAGTAATTCCACTACAGATTGCCAGCCTTCCCACACAAGACCAACAGTGTTACTTCCAAGTCATTCCTGGAGCCTGCAGGGGAGGCATAATTCACAGTCCACTTGTGTGATGCAGTTGGATGCACAGCCTCTCTCCTCTCAATTCTGCCCCATTGGGGCTCACTCTCCACTTAAGATCAGTTCCCAAATCTTTCCTCCATGTCCACAAATGATGCAATCAGGTCCTATGGCTATGGGAGCAGGCTGGAGGACTGGTCTTCTTGACCTCCAAGTTCAAGGTTTGACCCTAACAGATAGAGATGGGCTGATCCTGGCCTGTCCACAGAGTACTAAAAAGGCAGACTCAGGGAAGGCCATTGGTTAGGGGGCTCATGGTCCAAGCACATCTTGGTCCACTATGGGGTTTTTAAAGGGGAAGGCATGAACCCTGCTCTCTGTGGAAACCTGGGTCCACATGGAGGGCATGCCATCAGGGGGTTGATAGTCATTCCCAAGTACCCTGGCTTAATCATCCCTGGGGTCACCCATGCAGAAGATGCCATGGTTAAGTTGGCCATGTGTGGCAAAGGACAGGGAAAGGAGAAGATTCCAAATGGGGTAGAGTTGGTGCTCTTGTCTCCTTTGTCTTGAAGGGCTCCCCCTTCAGTAATTTGCACTCCCCCCCCCACCTGAACATCTAAATCCTGAAAATCTCACAGTTCTCCTGAGCCCCACCAGCGCCCCCGCCTTCCGTGGCTACTGTAGTCTGAGTGGGTGCGGGGAATGTAAACTGTGGACCCAGTGATGCAGAAACCTAAGGACTGATATTCCCCAGGCTGGGCCACTGCCTCTCTGTAAGGGAGGAAAATGAGCCACACCCTGCATGCAAAGTCCAAGTGTGGTGAATATTGAATTAGTGAGGGTATAGTACCCCCTACACACCAGGGACTGGCCTGGCTCCCAGCAGTAGGCCAAACCAGCCAGGCCAGTCAAAAGATGATCACAAACAAGCAGTAATTCCACTATAGGTTGGCACACCTTCTGGAAACAGAGAGTCCTGTTCTCAGTCCCAGTGGGGCCAGAAAAGTCCCCTTCTCCATATCCTTTCTCTGGCTCCAATGCTGCTTTTGTCCTCTAGTGGGAACACTCTCCTGTTCCACAGACTCTGCACCTTCTCTCCACTAGGAGTGCAGATGACTTTGGAACACATGCCAGAGCCTCTCAGATGGGAGAGAGCATATGATCCACTTTCCTTTGTCCCCCAAAGCTTTGCAGGTCATAATACCTACCCCCTGCCCCAGGGAAGCCTGCCCTGTAGATCAGGACTCCAGGGGATTCTACAGTATTTCTGTGTTGCACTAGACTTTTGTGGTTCTCGTAGTCCAAGCAGATGCTGGGGAGTATTTGTGTAGGGTCCAGTGACAAAGAAACTGAAGGGCCGATGCCCTCTGCGTAGTATAAAGGCATACAGTGTGTGCACACCTGTTTGGTGCCCACTGTCTTGGCTGGGATCTGTTTTGAGGGGGGGAGCACTCTGAATGTGCTGGCAGCCCAGTGCTCTGTTCTTAAAAATGTTTTAGTTTGCTGTCAGCAGAAGCACTTGGGCTATAAGGGTAAAAGGCCTCTCCCACAGATTGGGAGCCATCAGACGGCCCCAGGTGTGCAGGGAGCAAAAGTAAATACCCCCACCTACTTTTTCTATATGACTCCAAATTCCTGGAAGGTTGATCTCCACCAAAAGCGTGCTCTTTGTTCTGCTTTGTAATTTCTTTTTGTGAGATCTCCAGTAGATTCTGATACTCCTCCCTCAGAATTATACCTGGGCTATGCCTTTTCCCCTGAAAATTTTACTCTTTTCTGGGTGGATCTGGTGACTGATATCTCTCATCAGCTCTCTTGCCCAGCAATGATCTCAAGGCTGCTCGAAAGTTGCATGATAATGAAAGACAAGATGGTGCTTTCTGGACTACTATTTACATGGGTAGCAATTTATCATGGGAAAATGCAGAGAGCAACTGAGACAACTTTTGAGTGCTTATTAAAATGGACAGGCAAAAATATTTTCCTTGATGCTATATTAGCCTTTTCTCTTGTAAGCCAGCTGATCTTTTTGAATTGGGTTGCCTGAACCATCACATCTCATATGTAAGTTTAACACACATACTTAAATGTTTTTCCTTTCAAAACAGAGCTACAACTCATATGATTTCCAATATATTATGAATAAAATAGAGTCAGTGAGACATTAATGTTTCCCCCTCAGACATCTAAGAATTCTAAGAACCTACAGTAAGTTTAATCTTACTAGAAGGCTCAGATTTGTTGATAATTGTCAAAAGTGTCACTCATTCTACTTTATAAAAATTCATAGATTTTATTAATAATTTTAAATGCCACAATCGTTCACCTTGAACATCTGATGTTATGTTAAAAATATATTATTTTTTACTTAATTATTTTCAGCAAGCACCTTTATTTGAACATCCACCAGGCGAAATGTACCATTTCAAGTGCTCTGGAACCTTCTGCTTCCGTTTATTAATAATTCCCAAACAGAATGTCTGCTTCAGACATTAGTTTCTGAAATAGAGTTGAATCTTAATTAGTTCAAGAGAAACTCCAACTTAAGTAGTCTTAGAAAAAATGCACTCATTTTCCCCTCTAATATATCCTCCTGTTGTTTGACTGTGATGAGAATGGTCTTTTAAAAGAGGCCTCAGGTGTGAAACCAACTGTTCAGGCTCATTGTCAGCTGCTGGTTTCTAGAGTATTAATTCAAAATTAGTGAAAATATAAGACTATGTCTACATTGGCCAACTCTATTGCAAAATTGAGCAATTTTCAGTTAAGGGTGCAGCATCCTCTACAATGCCCTTGAGGAAGATTCAGAAGCTCATTCTATTTCCATCTGCTTCCATCATTAGAGTTTGCAGTTGATTGATTCAACCTCTCTAACAATAAGAACGAATGCTGTTTAACTCAAAGGTGAGTACAGGCATAAGATCTAAGCCAAAATGAATACAAATAAGCATATTCTTTGTCAGTTTCATATGGGTATGTACATATGCAGAGACACAAGTGTATGTACATAAAATGTTGTAAAGATAGAAATTATGGGGATTTGGTATGGTTTGGAGGCTGAAAGTTGCATTTGTGTTAGGCCTTATTGGGTGAAAAGTCCAAATAAAGAATAAATAAACAAAAAAAAGAACAGTTTCTACCTCTCCTCCAACCTTCCTATCAGGAAATGACATCAAATACTAATCTTCTATCTTCCACACCACTCATTCACCACCTATGTTATAGTACATCACGATCAACATTGTTATTAATATTATCATTGGTGATCTTCAGTTTATACAGCTTATTTCTTTCAAATATGAAATGTTCTTTGTGGGTAAAAATTGCTACATATTCAAAATCCTCATGGAGCCTGAAAGATTGTGTACAAAGTAGTCACTCAGGAAATATTTGTTGGAAGGTAGATTAATGAAAAGTATTATTTTTGGCTGAGTGCCTGTAGCACAGTGGTTACGGTGCTGGCCACAATGTATCTTACATAAACTATGTAATACCGTTCTCTGCAGGTGTTGTTCTGGCTTTCTGTAGACTCTATCCTTGTCCTATGGTATATCTATGATAATCTGAGAAGCAGCTAGGCCTAATAGTGAAAGCATTTACAACTATTGAACATCAGAGAAGCTCTCTCTTAGGGCACTTTCTCGCCAACAAAGTATGGGCAAAACTCGTTGAGTCTACAGTCTTCACTGCAAGAAAGGCAACTCTACAACAAAGTCAGGGTAAGCTGCCCTTTATTAGCTATGTAATTTGTAACTTCCTGAAGTATATTTAGTGAAGTTTTTTTGATATAGGGTACCACTTGGTCACCTGGGCTGGAGTGCAGTGGTATTATCAGAGCTCAATGCAACTTTAAAGTCCAGGGCTTATGTGATCTTCTTGCTTCAGTCTCTCTTGTACCTGGGGCTACAAGCACCTGCCACAATGCCTGGCTATAGTTTTTCTATTTTTAGTAGAGATAAGGTCTCACCATTGCTCAGGCTGGTCTCAAACCCCTGCCCTCAAGCAATCCTCCCACCTATCCTCTCAGAGTGCTAGGATTACAGGCATGAACCACTGTGCCTGGTCAGAATTCTGTTTGTTTACTTGTTTTTGCAGAAAACTAAAAATGAAGCTGAGAGCTGAGAGTTAGGCTTGAATAATCAAAGTAGTTTTTTCTAAATGGTTCTATTTCTTCACAAAGACATTTTCAGCAAATTGAGAAAAGAGATTGTTTCATATTTCTGTTTGTACAGAAATGTGGTGTTATGTTTATACAAGGTATAACAGCAAACTTATTCTAAGGTTTCAGCTGAAGTTTGTTAAATTGATTGTTCAGAATACAGAAGTTCAAGAATATTACACATGTTCTAGTTCCTGTGGCTAATACTAGTTGGAATAAGTTTCACTATAATTACTAAATATTATTTCCCCATAATTGGTCATCCTTACACTGTTAGTAGTACAAAAATAAATGTTTGGGGGAATTTTTTAAACACACAAAAAATGAAATGATTGCTAGCATTACGTAGGCTTATAGCTGTCTTTCAGATGGGGTTTCCAGAAATATCTGCTAAAAACTTTATTCTGCATTGTAGATCAAGAAAGCAGGATTTATTTCTGATCAGTGCTAATATATTTATAGAAAAAAGAAGGATCTCTACATATCAATTTAGTTGAGTTTGCATTTCCAAACAATACATTTAGGTGTCATGATAATAAAAATTTTCTCTACTGTACTAAGCCTTCAGGAGAAGAGGAGCTTTCTCACTGGTAAGTTGACCACTTTGGTCTGAGTAAACAGGAGTTGCCTGTGCAGGCGAAGAAGAAATCTTTCTGTTATTTGTGTTGTGTTGATCTTCATCATAAAATCATCTTAGACAGATAACTTTTCTGATTTACACTAGTATAGATACGATGAAGAATTTCTAAAGTGTCTCATCATCTATTGTTCCAGAGGTAATTGAATCATTATGCCTTCAAATATAGTCCTTTGAAGATTTTTGGCAATTGCTTCTAGAAAAAAATAACAGGGACATTTTTTAAAATTACCTGAAAAATAATATTTTTTTCAAAACAATCAATAATAGACTCAAAAAAATAAATTGTCTAAGAGTTAACTAGTTTTCTCAATTAAAACTGCTCGTCAAGATGTTCAGTTTTGGGGATGATCTTGAGCAAAATCTCTACCAACCTCCCTTTAGTTGAGAGTGTTTTAAAACTAAAAACAATTAAGTTTTTGAGATCGATTTAATTTTTACTTCTTTTAAGTACCAGTATAAACATCTGCCATCTGGCATAGAAATTACCTCATCTGGTGGGAGGAGAGATGAGATTTATTTAAAAGTTCTTTGTCTTTGATACTTTTCCCCGCTGCATTTTCCACCAGTGTAATTTGAACCTGACTGTATTTAAATAGCCATTTATCGCCATAATGGAAGAGCGGACTTAAAAATACATAACTGCTGTCATTCCAGGAGACTGTATTAAGGAAACAGAATTTGCTATTCTAGATCAGACCATTCGTCTGTCTTGTCTCACACGTGCCTGCGGCAGTGGCCAATACTGATTACGGCGGAGAACAGCAGAAATACGCACCGTGAGCACAACCCAATTTTAAGGGGAATAATTATTTTCTCAGTTGGTAATTTTACACTATGGGATATTAGAATTGAATCATGCCCACCTGTTTATGTTACTAATAATTTTATTGATCAATACACTAATTACTTCTGCTGAAATTATTTTTACTGAATTGTACTTCATAATCCATGATATTTTTATATGAAACACTCTTATGGGACCAACATCTGGGCTTTTAAGGCATTAATTTTTAAGTGCTAGAAAAATATGGTGAAATTTAGGCTGTCTAGCACAACAACAAAAAATCAAAGCCTTTTAATCTTGGCTTGTATTTTAAAGTCTAGATAAAAATGTATTTACTACAAAAGTTCGGCTTGTAGGTCCCAAAGACAATCTCGTGTTATATAATTTTATAGTAAATTTACTATCGATAACAGCAGAATAATCACACGCTGAGTGATTAATGGGTTGGCCAGAATACAGGCCTATAAATTTTTATCTTCCTTGACAACTCACCAATGTCATTGAAATAATATTACAACAACACATTCACCTCTTGATCTGTGTCTGAAGTTACAGAAGTTACAGAGAACAGGATACTTACCATGTGTAGAGATCACAGACATCCATATACAGAAACGTACTTCCCCTCCCCCACATCTCTCTTGTGCTCCACTCGTCTTGAACTTTGTGGTATTCCCCAGATCATTTATTTGCCTTCACTTTGTCCTCTGCTAATCCCTTCCTTACCTCTCCCTGGGCAAATATAAACTCTCCTCTGTGACTACATAAGGTATGTACATTCTTCTATAAGACTATTATTATCATCCCTCAAGGAATTATAAGTGCATAAAACTTGGTATGATCTTTCAGGCAACTTTTTTACTTGGCCTATTAAAGTTGTTAGAAAGCAACTTTTTTTTCCCCTTATTTTCTTCACCAGGAAGAAATTTGGAGGGCCAAAATGAGTCTTTGTTGATTAGTGGTATTGCCAAATTATGACTATTGCTGTGATCATCTGTATCAATAAGATCTTCTCAAAGTTCAGAAATCAAAAATTTAAATAATTTTGGTAAACACCTGCACACCTGGTTTCTCCATCGAGTGGACTCTTACTTTTCTGGTTTCTAAAAATGCCCTCTGTTGCTGCGACTATTCATGCCAAGTCATTGGAAGGTGCTGCAAAAGGTTTTCGACTTTGGATGGAAAGATGGTGAGTATTTGGGTTGGAGGTGGCATCACATGTTATTTCCAGCCCCCAGAGTGATGATGTGTTGGCTGTTAATTTAATAAACTCTTTCCCTGAAATTGCTGCTGTCTTTGGAGATTTTTTTTTTAAATATTTGTTTTTATATATAGTGAGCAATGAGGAAATCATACATGGTCATGGGTAACTAAAGATGTCCAAATGGAGATACTTAGGGAGCAAGTACGTTTTAAAAGTGCCCTTTAAGCAATTGAAAATGATTTATTTCCATTGGCTTTCTACTGAACTGGCCGAAAAAGGAGAGAAAAAAAAATACCCAAAACTTCATCCCTTCCTAAAATAAGAGATGGCATCTTTACTTTGAGCCAAGTGTTAAAGGCATCTGGAAATCTTTGCATTTTGCATGTTAGCTTTTCTGTGGAGGTTAAAAAACAAAATAAAATAAAACAAAAACTTCCTTAGAGTGAACACACCTCTTCCAGTTAAGATTAATTCCTGCCGTTTAGAAGTAGCATACCTATCAAGAATGAACCTTGCCAAGATTTCATCCATAATGCTACCTAATTGTTTTTCAATCTGTTGGCCAGAATCTTGACTTTTGTGTAAGACAGGATTAGTATATTCCTCTACTTCAGTGGGTCTCAGTGGGAACAATTTTTGCCTCTGTATCCCTCTACCATCAGGACATTTGGGAATGTCTGGAGATGTTTTTGCAGTCACTATTGTGGGGTTGGCACTGGCATGTAGGAGGCAGAGGCCTGGAATACTACTCAGCATCCTGTAAGGCCCAGAACCATCCACCCACAACAAAGAATTGTCTGGTTCAAAGTGTCACCCAACTGCTAAGGTTAAGACACCCAGATTGGAATAAGGGTTTTAGAAGCACAATCAGAGGTGTTGAGATGTCTGACCATACACTCTGGAATGAGAATTAAGTATAACCATATACAGTTGTGACAGTAACACACTGGGCTTCTAATACCCTGTTAGTACTCTGCTCTGAAGGACTATAGAAAATTCCTGTGTTTTTCCAGATTGGGTTCTTACTTTCCTGCTGAGTTTTCTTTGCCTTCCACACCATGCTACCCATGCTTTGATTGGTCATTTCCTTGTTTCATGAACTGTATTGCTATTTGCAAATAGGTATGATCCCCAAGAAGGAAAGGCCTCAAATTATTAATCGCAGTCTTTGTCATCTTATTTCTATAGGGCCATTGCTTGCTCAGCAGCTGTGTGTCTAACCTGGACGATCTGTACCACGCTAGGACAGAGTGAACAGTTTGTTCTGCAAACAGTGTTCCAGCTGGAAAGGCACCCTTCGTTATTGTAAATATAAATATCACGACATTCCTTGTGTCATATCAGTACACGTCCTCTTTTCCTCATCCCACTTGCTATAGTGGCTTAACCTTTCTTTTCTTTTGTTTTCTATTTAAATATTCCATACCCAATAGCAAGAAGGCAAAAATTGTTAAAGAGACAGGACCCCTGAAAGTGCTTTTGCAGTTCCAGATAAATTATAAGGAAAATTTCTAATTTAAAATTTCCTACAGGGGGAAGGGACATTATTAAGTCATTGATCTTGTTAATTCTAAACCAAGAGAATACATACAGAAAACATTTGTCCTGGTTGGCTTTCATTCAAAGTTGGGAAAGGTCTTGGATACTACACCAAAGCCAGCCTTCGAAATTACCCCACACCGAAGCTGAATACACATCTCCAATAGATTCTCAAATAATTAAGCTTGAAATGAGCATTGTCTTAGGCCAGATGGCTGGGCTGATTTTCCACCGCGTTGCTCTGCTCCCCTCTGAACATGCAAATTCATATACATAGTAACCTCGCCATCCCTTTCTCCCTCTGTCCTGCTCTCACTGGCACCTGACCACCCCTGAAGCAATGACAAACGATCATCTCCAGGTTCTTTTTGAATGAGAGCAATAATAATAATATTGATAATAAAATCCAAATTCAAAGAAGACATGCGTTTGATTCAAAAGCCAACGTATGTATGCATGATGTTAAAGGTGTACTAAATAGGCATTAATCTTATTTTCTCCTTTCATTTTACACGAAGGCTGTCATTATTGGGATAAGAATATAATGAACATAAGTATGATAAATGGTAAGTGCGCATGGGAGTCAATATACCACCCTGGGAGAGCATCGCTGATCAACCTGTGCAGTCGGCTAATGCACCGTGTGAGCAGGCGGCTCAGAGAGAGATTCTAAATTTGTAACTCAGGGAAGCTTGGCATTTAGCTTGTGCTGCTTTTGGCTTAAGGTGAAACAAAGGGTACAATCATGTGTGGGTTGCAATAACAAATCATGTCTCCGAAGGTGCCTTTGCAAGACCATGTAAAACACAGACCCAATTCTATATCCCTAACAAGGCCTAACATATACATGAGTTGTTTAATACATGTTAAATAATGTTAATAAAAATGGGTGAGAGAGAACCATACTGATATTTTTTTAATGAACAGCGAAGAGAAAGAGTAAGAGAATCAATTAGTTCTCGGTTTGAAAGCTCTGCCTTATATATTAAAGCTGATGAACACAATTTTAAAAATGCAAGGGCTGGAGTCTCTATGCTATTGGGAATCTGTCATCTTTTAAAACATACTTTTTAAACTTGATTTTTAATTATTAATAAATGATTCCCATTGCTTTTGATGATCTCAAGATATCTCACATAGCTTCCTTGTTAACAGCAATACCATTTCTATTTTTCTTATTCTAGTTAGCCAAGAAGATGGCAAAGTAGAAAGCTTATGGTTCTGTTATTTCAGCTAAAAAGGATTTCTTATGTTCCTCAGAGAAGAATAGAATAGATAGTCATTGAATGGCATATGTAGATGGCTGATTGGCTGGGCTTCTGCAGGTTAAGAAGACTTTTGGACTAGCAATTTTATTTTTGGTTCTTGGGATGAGCAGCGACTCCTACTGACATCAGTCACCTTGGTTCATTCTATTTATAAGCATCTTTGTTTCACTCCCTTCTCAGGTGGCTGATTATTTACTCAGCATCTTCTGTGCATGTGATTCATAGGAGAAGGTACCTACAGAGCCTCAGATAAAATGATAGAGGGAGCTGAGGATCAGGCCCATTTAGCAAACACTACCTCGTAGATGACAACTCAGGTGTGAGTGGGAGACACCAGAAAAGAAAGGCAGAATGACCAAGACTAGACTATCTATCACTGCATGCCTTTGCTCTCAGATTCCTGCCCTAAACTCAGTGAGGACTTGGGAATACATGGGCAAATGGTGGAGAACTACCAAAAGTGTAGAATGGAGCTACCATGGGGATGGCAGCTAGAGATGAAGGACTGGTGTGGTGTAGTGAGAACACAATCAGAAAGATTCCTCATATCCTTAAACCTCTTAAGGTAGCTGATAGACGTCAAAGACTATAGTATGGACAGGGAGACAGTGGTGATTGTGAGATACTTGTCAGCTTTATTTATCAACTAAATCAACCTTGTGTTCTGTTATGTTAAACTTGCATTAATATAAGTATCTAATAATAGTTCTCAGTCTATATGTCATTTATTATCTTGGATATTCATGAAGGAATATATTAACATGGTCATATACAATGACCTTCTTTCAGCAAACATTTACTTTCACTGCCTACTGTGTACTTCTGGCCAAATGTAGGTATTAAATAAATAAAGATGAATAAGACACAGTCCCTGTCCTCAAGAAAGACAAATTATCTGGGTGCTTTCTTTTGAAACTTGCTGACATTGTACCACATGAAAGGGATGGTCATGATTGGCTACACCTACTGTGTTTTCCTGAAAATAAGACCTACCCCCAAAATAAGCCCTAGCAGGATTTCTATGCATTTGTTAAATATAAGCCCTACTCCATAAGAAGACCTAGTGATGGGTCTTATTGCATTTTGGCACGGAGTGGTAAGGAAGACTGGAATAACTTCTATCTGCCACAGCTCCTTTCTCTGAGCCATTGGCACTTGCAAACAGCTAGGGGAAAGGAGTTCACACATCACTAGCACCAGCCCCACCGACAAGGTCAGCTCCCCTGTCAGGTTCCAGAAGAAGATGACTTAGCTGTATTTGAATAAATGTGGATTATTGTATTATTCTTAATAAAAATAAAACATCCCCTGAAAATAAGACCTAGTGTGTCTTCTTGAGAAAAAATGAATATAAGACAGTGTGTTATTTTCAGGGAAACACGGTAGTAGTTGAATATAATCATTTTATTGAAACTGTCAAAAGTTGAGTCTTTAAGAGAATAATTTTTAGATAAGGTGGGACTTGAAAGAAGGATTTGAATAGATCACAAAAATGAAGAGTATTTATTTTGGATATCTGAGAGTATGCAGGCAAGAAAGCACCCAGATTTTGGAAGATAGGATGACACCTGCCCGTGCTGACAGCGGTCAAGGTCATTGACTGGAATGAGGTCAGAAACAAAGGATTTTCTCATTGCATGTAGTGTAAATGAAGTCCTGGAGAGAGATTTGGCCCTGAAGTCAGGAGATCTGGTCTGGTATTGTAATCTTGAACCAATCTAGACTTAATCTATCATGTTTTAATTCTTCTATACATAGAATGAGGATGAAAATACATATGTAAAGCTTATCTTCACACAATGGTTTCTAGACTAAGAATGTAAAGCAAATCACTTTGAGCCATTGGAGGAAAGATACTATTCAAAGAAGCATTTTAAGATCTTATATTCATTTACTTTTTATATGTGGCTTACTAAAATAGAGATTAGTTTGAAGTTCATCTTATTGTTTTGGTAAAATTGGTAAAAAATGTCTTTCTGACTTTTTCTGAGCCTAAGATAAAATTTATTGTTCTTGGCCAAGGAGATTATCAGCTGTCTTCTCTGAATACTCATACCTCAAAAATAGAATCCCCTTTATTTACAAACAACCTAAAAATGGCAAGTGAATTTATAAAATTTCATGTGAAGTAGGTTCAACACATGAGACAGTTTTTAGTTCTAAGTTTTTTCTTTCTGTGTAATACAAAGTAAATCTTCTCTAACTTGAATTTCAAAATGTTAAGTACAAACTAGTTTCTTTCAAGCATCTATTTTAGAGGGGTTTTTACAAACTTGCTTTCTTACTTACTATTTAACCGTACTATGGATTTGAACAATTATAATTATGTATAGTTACAGTAGAAACTTCTTCATTCTCATTCTATACCAAACCCACAGCTATCAGTTGAGGGTCATAATGCCTCAAATCTAAGAGAGATGACCTTCATGCTTAATGCCCAAAGAAAAGTCCAGTGCAAGAAGGCATGTCCTAGGATTTCTGCTTCTTCTAAAATAGGTTAGATCATGATTCAGTTTGCTATACTGTTCATCCCATTCATGCCGTCCCTGTTCGGCTATTTTGTCCCAGAGATGGAACTCATCCCATTTACCTGCTTTCAACAATTAAACCTCTCACAAAGGACCTTTTATTTCAGCTGAGTTTAACTATACTTTGGGGAAATGGGTTAACAACAATGTAGCAATATAGACATAAAAACTGGTATTAAATATCTCAGTCCTTTAAAATTGTGCATTTGGTTTTGGAAAATCCAGCTTTAGCCTTCCTGAATTGTTACTGAAGCTTCAGTTCTTGTCACCAAAGCCAAATGAATAACATAGACAAGTGGTTTAAAGAAAAGGAAAGAGAATTTTGGTAATTTGCTGGCAAATGAGGAGGATGTGAGACTCTCATCTTAAGGAACCATTGTCCCTCCAGAAATGTAGCAGAAATATAGGATTTTTAAAGGGGCTTTAACAACTTTGGGCTGTTGCTGTTTTACTATAGCATTGCCAGTGATTTTGTGACCTCTATGAGGATAATTCTGTGGAGCCATCTCAGGTGTTTTAAGATACCAGAGAACATAGAACAAAGAACACTGCTCTGCTCCTCTGGCTACTGGCTTCAGCCAGAAATGCAGGTTTTAATTCCTCAAAAAGAATGAGGAGTTTTAAAGAGACAAGTCATAAAACATTCTGCTCTTTTTCAGACCCTTACTTCTGTTATGGTATGTTTTTAGAGCTTCCCCATCTATCCATTCTCTTAAAAGCCAAACATAAAACAAAATGAGCCAAATTCATCTCATTTTTATAATGCAGAAAAATTTTATTTTCTCTCAACTCTTAAGTCATGGCCTTGTAGTTACACTTGGCAACTGCAAACATTTCTCCAAACCCACATGATTCTCCTATTGTGAGGGCTTGTTGTTACTATTTTATTTTTATGTTATCATACATTTTTTTTTTTTTTGATAGAGATGGGGTCTCACTCTGGTTCACTCCAGCTCATGCTAGTCTTCTGCTGGTCTTGAATTCAGCTGAGCTCAGGTGACCCACTGCCTCAGCCTCCCACAGTGCTGGGACAACAGGCGTGAGCCACCACGCCTGGCCTATCATACATTATTTATCAAAATATATTTCAGACTGATTTACCTATAAAATTGCTAGAAGAAAATTTTGGTAAATTTGTTTTCCAAATTTTTCAAATGTCAGAACATAACATAGATGATAAATTATATTACATTACCATTCTAAATGTAAAATAGATGATAAATTACAATACTTAAAAATTTACATATATCTATAAATTTTAAGACCATGTAACATTTATTGTTCCTTTACCCCCAAACAAATTAAAGACTTCATCCTTAATTATTTCTGAAAATTAAAAAAAAATTATTCAGAGGAAATGCATGTAGCACAGAATTAATTGCTTTAACATGAACAATTCCATGGCATTTAGGATATTCACAATTTTGAATTCATCACTGCCTATACTAGTTCCAAAATATTTCCATTGCTCCAAAATAAAACCCAGTATCATTACATTATTTTTCCCCATTCCTTCTTTGTAACTAGCCCCTGAAAAAATTTTAGTGACCCCCCATATGTTTTCAATGACCCCTGTATGTTTATTACAATCTTCTTCTTTAACTAACTACTTGAACTTTTGAATTGTTTCCCAGATAAGGTGGATTTTCTACAAGACTCAAGAGCTGAGATTCTGAGGCCCCTGGGCAGACATCTTGACAACAAGATTCACTATCCCCCACAAATTGCTCCCAGTGCATAAGGCCCCTTGTCAGTTTTACCATGACCTACCCAAAGGCAGGTGACCTCTCCTTTGAAAGTGCATGGTTTTCATTAATCAGAGAGATGGATTCGAGACAGTGTCTGTCATTCTCCCAACAAGAACTTTGTTTTGTCATATTGAGAATTTCTGTCTTTCTTGGAAATCCTCATTGTCTCAATAATTGGATTTTCCTACGATCAGTAACTGGATCTGGGATGAACCCCCTCTTGCTGTCTCAGCATCTTCCCACTGACCCTGGCAAACACCAATCTGCCACCAGTTGTGTCGTACAGATTTATCTATTCTGGATATTTCATATGAATGAAATCATTCAATGTGTGACCTTTTGTACCTGGCTTCTTTCAGCTGGCATATGTTTTTGAGTTTATACAGCATTATAGCATGTATCAGAAGTACATTACTTTTTGTGGCTGAATAGTAGTCCACTCTATTGGACATCACAAATGTTTTTAATAGATTTTCTTACAGAGCAGTTTTAAAACAACAGAAAAATAGAGTGGAAGATTTCCCACACATGGCCCTGCCATTTAACATTTTCAAATGTCTGTCAGCCTCTGCAATTACGTAAGAAAATCAAGATAAAAAATGAATCATAAACTAAATAAAAGAGTAGAAACTATGACAATTATAGAAGAAAACATAAGAGTAAATCTTTGTATCATTGGATGAGGCAATTATCTTCTGGATAGGACATAAAAACCATAAAGGGAAAAATGGATAAACTGGATTTAATCAAAACAAAAAACTTACTTTCTTTAGATGCAGTTAAGAAAATCAAAAGAGATGCCAAAGACAAAATATTTGCAAAACACATCTAGTGAAGGTCTTGTATATAGAACACATAAAGAAATCTTATGAGTCAATAATAGAAGGTCAAACAAGTCAACTTAAAAAATAAGTAAGTGATGGGTGGTGCCTGTGGCTCGAGGAATAGGGTGCTGGTCTCATATACTGGAGGTGGCAGGTTCAAACTTGACCCCAGACAAAAACAGCAGAAAAAAAAAAGTAAGGGATTTAACTGGGAATATAACCAAAATCTTCTTGACCTATCTTCTAGTTAAAAGAGATGGGGATGGTAAACTTTTTCTGTAAAGGGCCAGATAGTAAATATGTTAGGCTTGTGGCTGCATGTGGTTTCCCTCACACATTCTGCTTATTTGATTTAACAACTCTTTGAAAATGTTTCAAAATATCATTAAAAAAAATAGAACATACAAAAACAGGCTGTAGGCCAGATATATCCCAAGGAGCTGACCACCAGGCTCAGTTCAATGCAGAAAAGAGAAAACAGACCAACAGCCCTTCCCCACTCTACGCAACAAAACAAAACAAAAAACTAAGGTAGAACCCACTTACGGAGAATTAATGACAATATCTCTGTCTTTATGTGTGTCTGTGTTTCAAATTTTCATTATCTATATGGCCCAGGAAATCCCAAGCCAAGATATGTAATTAACGTAGATCTGGGGAGGTAATGGCCAGAGATGCTTAGAGGAAGTCAGACATCATGTATTTCTCTCAAAGCAGATTTAGAAGAGCAATAGATGAACTTGAACTACTTTAAAGCATAAGAGAAAATTCCCAAGATGTTTCTATATTAGAATTATTAGCTGTTTTAAATTTTACAAGAGAAAACAATTTAAAATATGAATAAGAAATAAACAGTATTTAAAGATGAACTGGTGGATTTGGAAAATATTCAAATGGAATTTCTAATAATGAGCACTGCAATAATTGAAATTAGAAATGTAATAGGGTCAAGATTAGAGATGGCTAAAGAAATAATTAGTGATCTAGAAGATAAATCTGAAGAACATGCAGAATGTAGCATAGAGAGAAAAGAGATTGAAAATATAAAGTTTGTAATTTATGATGGCTTGAGTAAGATGGGCTGAAATAATTTGATCATGATCTTAGAAGGAAAATAATAGAAGGAAGATTCAGGAAGTGATATTCATGGGACAAGCAAACTTGAATGAGTTCTTCAATAAAATGAAATCAGTTCTCACAAAGAGAACAACAAACCTCTATGATTTTATGGCTAAAGTCTCCAAAATATTTTATTAATAGGAACAAAGAACTTCAATCTTACATAAATTCAGTCAGAGATAAGAAAGCTTCTCCAAATAGTTTTTTTAAGTCAGATTGGCATATTTTGAAATCAAAACTAGATAAGGACAATGCAGTGAAGAATGGCCAATATTACGAGTGCACACAGATGTAAGTGGTAGTTATAGAAATAGGGAGGGAAACCAAGAGGAGAAAGGAAGAAAAAGGTAAAGATATTAACATCATCTTAATATAGTAGGGACACGATCAGAAACAAAATATATTTTCTGGAGCAAGTAACAGATGCTTAAGTATATTACTTACAGTTACAACAGGAAGAATAAAATATTTAAACAATAATTAAAAAATCAGTAAGCAGGTAGAATTTTGGAAAAATGCGAATTAAATCTTTATCCCAATGGTAGAAACAAATATTTTTTTTTTGCTAAAGAATTAAAAAATAAGAAGTTGCAGAAGTTATTTAGAGATATTGTAGTGACCAACAGAAGAATTGAAGATGAAATAGTTAAAAAAATGATGTCTGCTAGAGAGTGTGAAGTATAAATAGGAGAATATTGCCTTTTTTCTTTCTTTCTGTTTTTTTCTTTTTTTGAGATGGAATTCTTGCTATGCCCCTTGGTGGAGTATAGTGACATCATCAAAGTTCATGGCAGCTTCAAACTCAAACTGAGTTCAAGCCATCTTCCTACCTCAGTCTCCCGAGTAGCTGGGACCACAAGTTCACTCCACCATGCCCAGCTAATATTGTTTTTCTTTATAACTATTTCTGCATAATTTTGTTTCTAAGCAATGCATATATTGTTTGATGAAAAAATAAAATAATGTCACCAAGCCCCTATTTAAACTTAATTAATATAAAACTTTCACACTGATATTTGAATAATGATAGATACTTATACTTACTCATAAAACCCTACAGAACTGGACCTCCACCCTCAGTTTACACACCTCATTGCTCTCCCTTCTCTGTACTAGACCCAGTGAACTTCCAGTTCCTCAGGGTTGTAATCAGATGTTCTCTCTGCCTGAGATGCTCTTCATCATCAAGTCTCTCTCCTCCTCACTGCTTTAGTCTTGAAGCTAAGGTAGGTAGTTTTTAAATCAGATCAGAATCCCCTATTCTGAGAAGTCGTCCATGTTGACCCTCCTTCCCCATCTTTTTCTTTTTTATACACACCCATATAATCATATTCTTTTCTTTAGTAGCGCATGTTTTATATCAAAATTACATATAATTTATACAACTGTCTGATTAATATTGGTCTCCTTGATCAGACACTAAGGGCCATAACATCATGGATGCATTTTCTGTTGTTTATTCATCCCTATTGCCTCACCTCTTAGCTGGGTTCAAAAAAGTGGAATAATAAATAGTGAACGAATAAGTGAGTCATTGATTGAATGATGACTAATGAGTTGAGAAAACAATGTTGGGCCATAAAATGTAAGAGATATTTTCCAATTCATTTTTTTACTTTTATCCTATGATGATAAGTAGAGTTTACGATTTCTTTTTTAAGATCTCCAGTTTATGGTCGTTTTTGCTGAAGTTCAGCAAGTTGGACTATGTTTCTGATGATGAATAATTTTAATATTGCCTACATACTCCTACAGGGAGTCCTAATGATTGATAAACACTCAGAGCTCATAATAAAATATCTGGCTTGCACATGTTTCCTTGTTCATAATCTAAGGAAACAACTGGTCAGTCTTCCAAAGTATTGTATCACTGTTTTATGTTTCCAAAACAGACATTTTTCCTCCATATTTCCACTGTTTTACTACAGGGCTTTATTTGAATTTCTTTACGTCATTTAGTTCTTGTAACAGGCCTGTTACAGATGAGTTTATAATGTAGAGGTTAAACGTCTCGTTGAACATTGTACAGCTAGTTGAGGTAAAGCTGACAGTCATTTCTTCAGAGTCTTTGTAAATGTATCATCCCTTTTACCTCTTATTAAAAATCACTATCTATGGTAGTATAAATTGGTGCTCCCAATTATTTGCTACCTGCATGAAAGAGCATTATATTGTACATCCCCTTCTGTCACCATGTAATTTCACTGTCTCCTTATGGGACAAATATACTTTCCCATTTGGCTATATGACCGATTCTGGCCAAAAAATATGAGGAGGAGTGACAAACACCATGTCTGGAAAAGACGGTAGGAGCCACTAATTACAGCCATCATTCTTTTCCTTGTAGTATGAGAACAACATTTTTCGTATATCGGCTACTCCTTCAGCCTAGATCCCAGTATGGGGAAGTTCAGTAGAGCTAAGGTAGAGTTGACCTTAGCTGACATATAATATGAGCAAGAAATAAACATTTGTATTTCTAAACTACTAACATTTGAGGGTTTGTGTTACTCAAGCATAACTCAGCAAATGTTAACTACTATACTAGCTAATATACAGATTATTGTATGCCAGGCATTAGACTAAGTACTTTGCATATATTGTTTAATCTTTATACTAACCTATCACAACTGATATGTTTATACTATTTTTTTGTTTGAAGAAATCAGAGCTTAGGAAGATCATGTAAAGAATAGGGTAGATTTAGGATTGACTCTCAGGCTGTATGACACCTGAGCCTAGTTAATTAGCTCTTTTATCAAAATCTTTCCATCGGTCTCAGGATATGTGAGACCCAATACTGTAATGGACCAAACTTCAATTTTGTAAAGACTGGCAATATTTTAAACTGGCATAACTTATTAAGTGCTTTCAAGATACGAATTGTGCAAAAAATTAAAAATATATGATTTGATTAAAGATATGATAAGATATGATAAAATTTCACTCATTTTTGTAATTCATATCTTGAGCCCATTTATTGCTTCTGGATTTGAGACGTCATGCCAATAAATATACTCAATGGCACTCAACTATACACTTTAAGATGGTTACGATGGTAAATTTTATATTATGGGTATTATATCAGAATTTAAAAAGGAACTTGGTTTATATAGGATATGTAAAATCAACCAAAATCCCCAGCCAGAAAAATAGGACAAATAAAAATGTTGATAAAGTATTATTAAAATATGATTTATATTATGTAAAAAGACTATGATCTATAGATATGAATATATGTGCAAGAATGTGATCATCAGTTAATTTTTTATTTATTTCTTATTATTGATTATTTGTATTTTCCCTTCTTTTTGTGTCATAAATATGTTTTCATATCCTTCAATTAATATTGAATATTTGTCAAATTTTTCTGATATTTATATTAATAAATCTTGTAAAATCTTCATTATATATCACTATGGTGAAGTCAACTAGTGCCACTCTTTCTTATTTTCATTATTTTATCATGTTTGACACTATTAAAATGAACTTTTCTCACATTAAAAACAAAAAGACATGCCATACAAAGAATCTTACTTTTTGATGTATGCATTTGAGAACATCTTCTGTAAAATATGAGATTCAGCCACATTCTCTCTATGCAATTACTTATACGTTTTGCTTTTAACTTGTATGTTGATGGTTCAAGCTTAGCTAGAGGCATAATTATTTTGAAAGGCAATAGAAAGAATAGTCATCTAACATTAACATGACATATGGTCTTTCTTTAAAAATCAACTAGATATTTAATATTTGACATATCGCCCTGATCTCAATTACTCTATGTGTAAAATGGAGCTGAAAATACCTCATAGCTTATTGACTGGGAGCTGGAAATAAATGATCTCCGCAGGAATTATATAATTCTCGGCATGATGATTAATTGTTCTATGTAAGCCCACAGCCTAATGGCTGAGACATAGGAAAAGAATGGTATAGTGGAACAAGAGCTGATTTAAACAAGATCTGTACCCTGGTTCTGATTCTGCTACTAGTCAGCAGATCACTAATGGTATCTAGACTTTGTTTCACCATTTCATTGTCCATTTTCCTCTCTTAAATAGTGAAGGAATAGGAGAACATGCCTCTTTTTTCCTGTCAGCGTAGAAAGACATTGTTTTTAAATCAGACACGTAACTACTTTACAATTGGCTTTTCAAGTGCAGCTATAGGTAGGTTGGGCTACTTTCAACATATTCCAACCATGTCGCCAAGTTCAAGATGATGTGAAAATGTCTTACACATAGCTGTTTTATTTCTCGTGAATGTGCCAATTTTGTTCTTGCACACCTGTGCAGTAAGTATAGATTCCTTCCTGAAATCAGTGATCAGTAACTTTTTATTTTTGATGATGACTATCTCTGGGTTTTTAATGTTTTGAAAGCCAGTATTTCAGTAGCCATTCTTTATATAGCAGACACTAGTGTATGAGGCAAAGTTTGATTTTAGACTATCAAGGTAATGTCAACTAACCCTTCATTCCACATCGATGGCCTTGTATATAGTTGGATTGATTCAATTCTTTTATTCTTTATTATTTAAAATATATACTTATACGAATTACCTTTGTTTAAAGTATGCATTAAAAGTACAAATGTGTATGCTAGTATGATTTTCAAATGTCATCCTTCAATGACAAAAATTCAATGATATGTAGGCTGGTGGATCAAATTAGATTTCTCACCTAACATTCATGGTATTTGGTTTCTTATTAGGCAAATAAAATAGGTGATAATGTATTAAAATCTTGCTCCTGAAAAATAGTCATTCTCTGAATTTCCGACAGCACTGGAGGGTGGCATTAAAGTCACCATGCTTTCCTGCATCTGGGGAGCACTGTCACGGAGCTTGATTACTTCACCTAACAGGCCCTTAGAAAGATGGACCGTGATGTGGCAGCTTGTAGCTATACATTAGCGTGGTTTGTGTTAGAGCCAATTGCCGTCTGACCTCTCCTCCCAGCAGAGGCAGTGTAGTGCCATCTGTACATCTTTTAGTCACATTAAATCATGTCATTTAAAGGGCCTCTGAATGTGAACAAGTTCTCCTTATGCTTAGGAGAGAAATTAGTCAAACTGCTGAACCACAAGTCTGTGTTCATTTGCACTCACTCATTTTCATATTGTTTTAATCCTTTCTTTTCAGGACTAGTAATAACACTGTCAGAGACCATATCTGTTTAAAATTTACTACTGTCACAGCTAGAATATCACCAAAGGGGGGGTTAAAAAGGTCATTAAGGCAATTTTAACTCTATATTTATATGCCAAAGAGGTCCCAAAGTTGGAGTCGAAACTGTTTTCTCAATCTGAGTATGGATGTTTTCAGGCATACTTTGGCCCAGGGGCTGGCTTGCCAAAGTCTATCTACATGGACTGATACATTTCGTGATCTGTGAGTAGGGAGAGAGAATTGAAATCACCAAGTCTACTGAAGGAAGACCTTGTAGGCCCAGGGACATGGATGTGGCCTAGAGCTGCACAATCACAATACCCTGTGACTCTAAGCATGGTAAATATTTTTCCCTCAAGCAGAGACTTGTGAATAGGCTAAGGTCAATCAGAACTTTCCCCATGATTTCCTTGGCAATGAATTGGATTAGATTATGTCTTTGAGATGAACTTGTAAACTTGTAGAACACAGTTACCCTTGTGCTAGTGACCATCTTAATTGTTACATGAAATGAATCTGCTTAATAATTGGAAAGATGGAGCCCTCATTACAGTATGTAAGGTCCTTCCTGTGGGTCAGCCAGGCTGAAAGCAAGAATAGGGTCTCTGGATTCCTGGACTGAAATATCACATGAGCTTTTGTTGTTTTTCGCTTGCTTGTTTAAATCACAGTTCTCAAAGTGTGGTCCCTGAAATAGCAGCATCAACATGATCTGGAATTTGTTAGACAGGCTCATGCTGGGACTTTACCCCAGACCTTATGAATCAGAACCTCTAGGAACAAGAATCAAAGGTTTAACAGGCTCTCCACATAATTCTGATACATGAAAAGTTGGACAACATTGCTTTAAGTTATTTTGAATCAGGTTTCTAGCCATCTTCAATTGGGGAAGTCTTGATATAGCAGTGACAAATAGGAAATTTCACACTGACATTAATAATGGATTAAAAAAATTGACTTAAAAAGTGTCCTCTCTAGACCATGCCAGAGACCTATTTTTGAATAGGGAGACTCTCAGGGGATTCCTGGAATCTCTGGTCTGAGGTTAGTCCAGTACCAACTTAGCCTGGAGTAGAATCACAGGCCACTGGGGAATAAACATTGAAACATCTGCTCCATCTGGAGTGTCAACTCATTGGAATTTTAGAACTGTGGGAGATAAGGACAGGCATCTTCTCTGCAACTTTATGTCAGTTTGAACACATCCTGTTTAAACGAAAAAAAACTGCTTAATTTTAGTTTCAATATCTAGGTTTCAAAGAGAACCTTGATAGGTCGTCTCGAGGGAGAGATTTAGTCCCTCAGTCTAAATATCTCTGCCTTTGATCCAAATCATTCCAATTTACTTTAACATAAGAGGGTGCCTTTTTTCAAGTGGCTTAATGCAAGAGACTGTGTCCTCAATGTAAAAATATAGTCAGAAATCTCTTGTGAATTACAGTACTAACAGCAGTAGGTTCTCTGATGAACAAAAATATGAAAATGTATGTTTATAAGAAACATGGTACGGCTGACCTAAAGCCCCCAACACTGTTGTTTACATGTTTATGAATGCAGAATATATCATGAAAACCCGGCTTTCCATTAGTGTTATTTTTAATATTAAACATCTCTGCAATGCATAATGATGATTTGGCATATTTAATTCTCATGATGCCTTCTTTTGAGAGGATTTGTGCTTTGAAACATAGTATCTACAATCTGATAAATTATTGCCTTAATTACAAAAATAATATCTTCTTGTACACTTTGTATATTTAATAAATTTGACTAACCAGCAATTACTTACTAATTATAAGAACTGGACTAACCAAGAGAAATATGTTAATCTATAAAATTCTTTGCAAAGAAATTGACAAAATTGGCAAAATATTTAATTAGTATTTAATTATAATCAGAGGTTACATTATAAAAGGCATCTTTTGAAAGCTAAGGATCTATTGTTCTCCACAGCTCAGAGGCTCGTAGAGAAGGAGGACTACATGGCCATTAATGGGAGCCAGTTTCCCATTAGAAATATTGCATAGAGTCTTATTTTCCAAAATGCAAGGATGCTCCAAAATTCCACTGGCACATAGCAGTATTTTAAAGTAAAACAGTGTTTGAAATTTAGGGTGAAGATAAAAACCATCATTAAAACAGAAAGTCAGATTGCTCTGGGTCCTTATTACTTGGCTCCCAAGTCACTAAAGCAGAGTTCAGCTGCCCTGCAGAAAATTCTTATATGAATTCTTATTGTTAATATGTTTATTTGCCTTTTTTCTTTGTTAGGAAAACAACAATAATGACAAAAACATAAACTTTGAGGTCAAACAAACACTTCTTAAAATCCTGGTTGACTCAAGTACTTATTGGTTGGGCAATGTGCTTTCTGTCAGGCTTTGCTTCCTTTTTTTTTTTTTTTTTTTTTTTGAGAGAAGAGTCTTACCCAGGCTATAACGTAGTGGTAGCAGCTTAGCTCACAAGAGCTAACCAACCACAAACTCCTGGGCTCAAGTGATCCCCTTGCCTCAGCCTCTGGCATAGCTGGAACTACAGGCACCTGTAGAGATAGGGTCTTGCTCTTCTTAGGTTGGTCTTGAACTCATGAGCTCAAGCGTTCCTCATATCTTGGCTTCCCAAGTGTGTTTAGATTTAGTCCCAGAGTGCTAGATTACAGGCCTGAAGCACAGTGCCTAGCTTTTGTTTCATCATATAAAATGAAGATGACTAACACCAATAATGCTGTGATTCAATGAGAACATGTCCATAAAGTAGGTAGTCCATTCCCAGGCTGGTCTCCACGCTGACCTCTGTGTGTTTTCTCTTCCCTCTGCCTTCGTGTGTGCTATTGTCTCTGCTAAATGTTCCGCAATGTTCAGTGTAACAAACCCCAACTCATCTTTTAAAATGCAAGGAGATCTGAAACTTTGATACCCATGGCTGATGTACCTCCATGGATATGAATATAAACAATGCACTTATGATCCAAGAGGACCAATATTGCAAGCAGAAGAGCACTCTTTTTCAGTCAAGGATCTGGTAAGTGTATACTCATCCCTTAAAGCCTCAGGGTCACTTAAACTATGTTCCCAGATTCTGCCCATTTGGTCAGCACACAACCTGTCCTCATGTTTACCAAGTACTATATTCATTCTGTTGCCATCAGCTTTTCCAATATACTGTGTCTTCTTCTGTCTCTCTTTCCCATTGTAACCCATGCTCTTTGAATGCAGAAGTGGTACATTATTTGCTTTGCAATTTCACTATCTATTGCAATGCAAACCATTTAGACTAACTAATCAATAAGAGTTGTTGATGAATTATATTCCCCTGTTCTTTAAAACTTGTTTGTGGGTTTAAACCCCCAAAATATAAAAGTAGAAATCTGGATGAAGCCAAATATTGCTGAGATATGAATATATACAACAAGTTCCACCTGCCTAGGGACCTATGGATCGGTAGAGCCCTTCTGGAAGGTTATCTGCTATACTTAGGCAAGTCAAAGATACGTCCACGAACTCCAGCAATTCCACTCCTGGTTACAGATTCTAGAGAAATGCTCAGATTGGTATGTAAGGAAATTTATTAAGGGATGTTAGCGTTTGTGTTATTTACAGTGGTTGAGAGTTGGAGGCAATCTATGTATGAGAATGAGGAGTATAGCTAAAAGGGAAAGATAGGGTAAGAAAGAAAGGAAAAAAATTTACAAGAGGTTTTAAAAAAAAATCACAAACAAAAGTCCTAGAAGACCTTTAAGAAATTGATACTAGTATAAAAGCACTGACAAAACCTCAGAGATTTCCGAAGCTTAGCATCCATCATTGATACTAGTAAAAAAGGAAGAAGTTATAGATTACGGAAAGGAAGTAGCCCAGAGGCTGTTATCTGTAAGTGACCTTTATCTTCTTAGAAGAGAAAACATATTCAATCTTATGCCAGGAGAGACAAGGTGAGAACCAGGCACTCTGCATTCCTCGGTGCCTGAATCAAATTCTTGGCACTTCAGCAAGTTTCTCTGCAGCGCTAGGCTTGAAATCAGAGCCTCCCATTCCCAAGCTTTTTCCTTTCTGATCAAAAGTAAGAAACAGAAGTTGACAGTGGCGGAAAGAAACAGAAACCTCATGGAACAAATACTAGTTCTCGTTTAATCAGGGAAATGAGATAGTGTTAATCAAGCACCAAAAAACGACCTCAGCAAAGCGGCAGCAGCAAGTGGGAAGGAAAAAATACAATACGATACAATAAGAATAGGGTCAAGACACCAGCAAAGTGAAAAGAAAAAGTAAGGTAAAATCTCCTCAGTTATGAGTACTGACACATTTCAAGCTTGTAAAATCTTATCTGATATTTTATTTCTTAGTACAATCAAAATTTTTATAATTACTTCCTGAATTTTGTAGAAGGCAGTTTTAACTAGATAGTGGGATAAATATTTGGAGGGAGAAAATTTAGCCCATTTTCTCTGCTTCCTTACCTCTAACCACCATTTTCTACCTGCTAGTACCTATGGTGATAGCCATTATTTCTCTGGTTTATCCATCTCTAAACCAGTGGTTCTGGAACTTTGTGGATTTTTGTAAGAATTGTCTTGGTGATGTGGTAAGTAGCATAATCTCTGAACACACCTCAGAAAGTCTGGAGTGGGGCCTAGGAATCTGCATTTCTACCCATTCTAGTCTGGACAATAATAAATATACCTAATTTTATATAATACAGGTCTGGCAAATTTGTGAACTCATCCTAGAAAAAGTGCCACGTATCTTTGCTGACTATCACTGTGGTCACCCTCACCCTTGGGAATCTGTGAATTGATGCCAGTGTCTAATCCACCCTTCAAAGCAATTTGGAGCTCTTTTTCTGGAATGGCCATCAGAGCTGTTACTGTACTGCCCTTGATGTCCTGAACGCCGTCAGAATATCCTGCTTTTACCATCTCCTTTATCTTTGGGTAAAGATAAAAGTCAATGGAGGCCAGATCAGGTGAGTCGGGTGCATGTTCCAATAGAGTTATTAGTTTATGGGTTTAACACTTCCTCTGAGAAGTTTGAAGGGCTGTGTGAGTTCTTTGCTTTGGTTCGTTGCTGAGGTCCTTTGGCACCATTTTTTTGCACATGACATGCTCATGCCAGGATTTTCAGGTAAGATTTTCTTGTTTTTCTATCAATGTTCACTGGGTCTGCTATGCTGCTCACAGTCAGCTGCCAATTTTGACACACAATTTGATGAATTTTTGCCATGTGTTCATCAGTTCTACTCACTCTTGGCCTCCCTGACCTCTCTTCATCAGTGACACTTTCCCCTCAGAAAGATGTTTAGTGCATGTGTACACTGCGTTTTCTTCATGGCATTAGTCCCATAAACGTGGACTAACATGTTCCCAATTTCACTCCCACTCCGTCCAAGTTTAACAAGAAATTTTTATGTTTGCTCATTGCTCTAATTCTAGCTCCAACATTCTCACGACAGCACACAAAAACACAAAACAATAATGAACAGCACTCAGCAAGACACTGCCACACATGGACATGAACAAGCTGGGAGACACTGATATATGGTGGTTATGAAACCCTACCGAGCTGTTTGTACAGTGCTGCCCACATAAGCACATGGTGGTAAATTCATGAACTTAATTGTCAGAACAATTAAGTTTATCTAAAAGGCTAGACTAGAAATAGAATCTAATATACAACTGCAAAAGTCACAGTCTTAAAGCATAATCATTACATAAGCAAAAGAAACACTTTGCTGTGAGCGATATAATGGGTGAATTTTTCAGTCTCCTCTCATATTGTGAGGTGTTCCCGTGTGCTTATAAATGAAAGGAAATACTAATTTGAGTGCACTTTTGAATTGTCATTACTTCATTCATAGTTAGAGCATTTTTTAATCTAACATTACAGAATGAGGAAAGACCTCCAGTTGAGCTGAATAGAAGTAGTGGTCTGGAAGAACTAACGCCCTACCACCTCTCCCCGGAACCCCCCATCTGCCAGTAACACAAATGTGCTAAGTTACCCGGTTTTTAAAATAGCAGCTTGTACTTTGAAGAAAATTATTACCGCTGTGATACCAGAAAACAAAAAGTTAAGAACATTGCTGTCTCTGGGTTTTCTTCGTTGGTCTCTCCAAAACCCAGCTCAGGCCATGCTGCCTGAGAGACTCACAGCTAAGGCTGACAGCCTCCGCTTCCCCAGGGAAAGTGAGGAGGCACGTTGCCACCCCTGGGGAAGGGCAGAGCATGTGAGGCTAAATTATCTCATTCTTTTGCAGAAACTGGCTGGACCTTTGAAGAACAAGGATCGCATTGGATTCTCTACTAAGAGACCTACTTTCTATGACTAAATGATGTGTTAGAAAAGTCTAAATGCAACCAAGTAATTAATTAAATAATGTAGATGAAACTGGGATCACTGAAGTACCAAAGGAGAAAGAACAAGCCAAATTCTCCACAAATTGCTCATGTCTATTTCAAATCGTGTGTTTTACTCCTGCAGACTGTTGAAGTAGCAACTTTAGAATCTGGAACCATATTTGACTTAAACCCAGGACTCAGGTGATGTAAAGGACAGGGATTATATTAAGATACAAAAATGTATACAAAGTTCAGCGTTGCAATTAAAATATGCCTAAATAATATTGTCAAGTATCCTCTCAAAAACTGCATTTAAGGAAAGCCTTCTAGGACAAATACTTCATGAAAAGAAATCGAGTTGCTTTCAGTAACTGATTTTAACCCCACCTCCACTTTTGACATATAATGTCTCCTATTTATGTATTTTCTTTAATATAAACACAATAACAGCATTTCCATTTGTTTTTATTGTGCCAATGCAAAACTCAACACCTTTAGCTCAGTGTGTTAACGCATAAACGTTATTTACTTTCAGTAGCTATTTGCAATTTAATCAAGCAGGCTGAAATGGAAGGTATCCTCTCCTTATCTTTTCTCTAAAAAAGAATATTTAATTTTTCAGGCAGTCCTTCTCTCCTTTTTAGATAACTACAGGGGTATCAGATCCAGAACATTTTACCGGTACTCTGTGGGGAGCTTCAATTGCATCTGTGGGTGTTTTATCCCCATTTGTTTTCCCCCTTCTTTTTTTTTTTTTGTAGAAATAAGGCTCCTGTTAGTGCTTCAATCTGATTTGGGGGGAAAACGTTTCCCTGGCATGCCACCTTCCTTCTCATTTCAATGGGTTTGTCACTAGTATCAGCACAGGAGAAAGCAAGAAACATGGTTACAGTTGTCACAGTCTCAGACCAACTCCTGAAACCAATGAGGGGTTTATTTTATTTTATTTTATTTTTTCTCTCCACACCATTTGATGCACTTTCTTATAAAGCTGAAGGCAGGCTTGCTTACATTGTATCTTGTTTTCATTTGCTCAAGCTCCGTTTCTCAGTTCCGGATGTCCTGAAGATTAAGTGTAGAGATCTGACACCCATCTTTTCTTGGCTATGGAATCCTGGCAGATTAAACTATGAATACAATAATACCACATTCTTTTTACGGCTACTGGAGAAATGCATCCTACTCCTGCTCTTAGTTTAATAGTACAAGTTGTTAAAACAAATTAATAAAATAAGAGATTTTTTTAATCGTATGTGTTAACGGGATGATGAGGTGAAAAAAATGTTCGGATAGCCATTTCTGATCATTTTAAAGAATAGTTTTAGGGGCAGCGCCTGTGGCTCAAAGGAGTGGAGCCCCCGCCCCATATGCTGGAGGTGGTGGGTTCAAATCCAGCCCCGGCCAAAAACTGTAAAAAAAAAAAAAAGAATAGTTTTAGAATCTCAAGGAAACTAGAGTTCCAGGGGATAGTCTCTTAAGTATTTTTGAGCTTTAAAAATGTGTGAACAATGAGTAATTTTTAAAAAATTATACTCTTGCCAGGGAAGTTTTTCTTTCAAAACTAGTGCGTACTTTTATCTTAAAATGTACTTTCAGTCTAACATTACATACAGTAGTGCCTTTGTTTAAAAAAATTATACCAGTGAAATAATGTACCAGATATGAAGCAAAGTGTAAGCACTATAGTTGGAAAATGTAAACTATTTAATCGATATGCCTAAGAGACAACAATTACTGGTAAAAGAAAGATTCTTTTTTAAGGATAATTATAATCTATTCTCAAAGATTAATTTCTCCTTCCCATTTTCCTTGTCTACCACATCGTCTTCTTCTTTCTTGCTATTATATTTTTTGCAGATTAATATGATACCCCTACATGGCACATGGAACTTTCCAAACAACCTCTCCCCCTTCTTGAATTTAATTGTTTTCTTCTTTCATGTGGGTCTATGGCTGTTAATCTGCTAATTTTAATTTAGCAGATTAACTTAATTCATAAGTTATTGAACACATGGGATGTTTGCTTTTCCATTCTTAAGATGCTTTACTAAGGAGAATATCCTCCGAATTCATCCAGATAAATACAAAAGCTACAATAATGATCAAATTCTGTATTCTCTGAGGGCAGAAAAACTTTTATTTGGCTTTCCATGGTATTGCCCTAGAATCTAAGCTAACTCCTTATTTGTGGCTGTATTTCTGACTCTTAGCCAATGCATAATAAGTATTTGTTGAAAGAATGAATAATTGAATGAATGAATGTCATATTATACCAACATTGATCGATATTCTATCAACCAATGTAGATTGTCTCTATATTTTCCCATAAATGATAGTCATGAGTGTATCATAATCAGTTTCAAGTTTCTTGCATGTACTCCATAAAGGTTCTCTGGTTTTGAAAGCCACTGAGACCATTCCTGTCATTTTTGATAGAACAAGACATCTATCCACGTATTAATAATAAGACTAGAGAAAATAACCACTGAAGTAATTTGGAATCAGATAAGAACCCCTGATTTTTGCCTGAATTTTCTTTCAATTTCCGGGGCTGCTTCATTGACACAGCCAAAACCAAAACGCCACTCCCTAGAGACGTCCCAAGAAGATCATGCTACTGCCTGGTCTGAAAATGTTTCTTCCCAGTTCCTGTGTTCTCCTTCCATAGAACTTAAATTTAGATTCTCTCAAAGTATAACATTTTCTCTGATGCTATCCTAGGAAGAGGACAAAATGACTGAATAACCATAAATCTATCATGTCACCATCAAATTTCATTTAATGTATTTTTTTTGGGTGATACTTCTTTACAACTTTAACAGTTTCTTTATAACTCTCCTCTGCCCCCTCCCCCCAGCTTGGTGTAAAGCAAGTTGGGTACAAGATTCTGTTGTCATGTTTCAACTCTTTTTTTTTTTCTTCCTTCAACTTAGTGATGTTTTTCTTGCCTTCTTTCTTCCCTGCTCGATCAATTCAGTGACACATTTCAACCAGTTTTGACCTTTTTGAGTTGATTTTAGATTTTGAAATTGTTATGTTTAAGTTTTATTCCATCTTAGAAGGTTTTATTTCAAAAAGAAAGAGATATTTGCTTTTTGTGCCAGACAGTTCAGTCTTTTGATGATAGTCCTTATTCTGCTCTATCTCTACAGTTGTTCCTTTAAAGATTTGAAGCAAAATTAATTTAGAGTCATTTTTGGCAGAGCAGAGAGCCCTATCTGCTTTGAAGGCCTGTGCCCAGTGTGATGTCTGCACATAGTAGCTGCTCAATAAATATATATGACTGACTGTGAAAGCCATTATAACCTATCCATATAAGGTAAGAGCAAATTTCATATGCAGGAAATTTAGTACATCTATTTATCATTCTATTTTTTAAATAAAAGCATCCTTAAAGTAGATCACAAATATACAAAAATCCATTATACATGTCTTCTAACCTGAACCTCCCTGTGACATGTAAATTGACTTGTTTATGTTAATAGCAGCCATTTAGGAGTAATTTCTAAAGCGCTGCATGATAATTAGATTGGGCATAATTCACAGACTGTATTCCACTTTGAAAATGGGCTCCTTTGAAAGGTGTAAGCTAGAAAAGAGTGCACTTCCAAACTCCCTGAATAGATTCTTGTTATATAAAACCACACACACAGTGTGGCAAACACAATGCAGAAAAAAAAATGCAACATTTTTTTTTTGGTTCATTCGCTGCCATATGTTTCTTGAGTAATGAAAATCTATTTGGTGTAGAGACAGAAGTGTGTGTACTCTGGAAACCCTAGTCAATAATGCAGCCTTATATCTGCCCTTTCTGGGATGACTGCTAAGTGTTCAATTATGAAACATCTCCAGATTATTAGGAAATTTCATTTGATCTGTCCCCTGTAAGGAGTAGAAGGAGGGCTTGTAGTTCTCTTTCTCCATTACCCAGTTACTGTGTAATGAAAATTCTTCCAAATTTGGAAATGCCTAATAACTATGCAGTTCTAATAGTACTAAATTAATTAATATTTAAACATTTTTATCTCCATAAGAGAATGCTATTAAAGAATTACTGGTTGCCCAAATACTCATATTTATCATCACTTTATATGATATCAAACAGAACTGTGAATTAAATATTAATTTAAATTATTCTAAAATGTATCAAAAATTCTATTAATTATCTAAATTATTGTAGGTTGTGGAAGAATCTGGAGTACAAATAATAAACTTTATCAATATTTAAACAGAAGTGAATTAAATAACTTATTTAATATTACTGAGAAGCAATGTCTACAGCTCCAATGTGAACAAATAAAAACCATGTTTTACTGTTTATTTTATATGATTGTGAAAGACAAACTGGTTCCAAGATACAAGAATGATTAGAAACACATGGACAAATGATAGCAAATATTTTACAAATACAGCTTTTTAACTTTCCTGTTAGGTTGTTTGGGGCCAGAAGAAAAATGAAAAAAAAAAAAAAAAAGTTTGATCAGTCCTTTACAGAATCATTCCATTAAGTTAGTAAGTTTTTCAGATGTTGAGGCTGAATGGAAAACAAAGTATATGCCCCTTTGGCTGTTATTACTCTAGCTTAAAATTATCTATCCAAGTCCCCAGTAAATAAGCCCAATTGTGTGGGTTTACATCCTCTGCTTCAATTTTGCCTCAGAGATTTTTTTTTTTCCTGATGGTGAAGTTTTAGCCCACACATTCATGGAGACGTCTTTCAGTTTTGTACAATGTTTGTATAGATTAAAATATAATAAAAAACAAGTACTTGAACACAGCCCCTAAAGCCTCTTACAGCAGCTGATAAATTACAGAGGGAAAGAGAAACCCCTTCTCCTTGGCACTTGGTTAATGCTGAATTGTAACTAGGTATCAAAAGGAGTCCAACAAAGACAGTGTTTTACTAAATGGTTAGAAAACAAACCCAGGCCTATAAAACAGAAGCCGCCCCCTTCTACTCTTTTTTTTTTCCTTTTTTTTTTTTTTTTTATTAATTGATCTCTGTATACATTGATGCAAATATGGGGTACATTGTGCTGTTTCATATACAATTTGAAACACTTTCATCAAGCTGGTTAACATAAATTTCATGTCATTTGGTTAATCATTGTATCAACACATTTATATTCTAGTTCTAGAAAAGTTCACT